>OENG01000004.1:2811807-3084953 GCA_900239735.1 Blumeria hordei DH14
TTCTCCTTGATGCTAGAGATCTCATAGTAAAGCATATCACCTAACCCAGGATTGAAATGAGCAGTCCCAACTACTAGATCTACTAGAAGTCTTTAGGAATACACAGAAAAGGGTAATATTTTTAAAGCATCTAACATTATTGCATCCAGGTAGCCAACCTTGAAACTGCCACAAGGCAGATTGAGACCAAAGCCAGATTAAAGAAGATCATTGCACCAGCAGTTCCAAAATCCCAGTCAAAGGCTCCAACTCAAAATCAACAGCCTAAAGCAACAATGGCTTCTGTAGCTGGAAATGGTGTTACAACCAACAGAGCCCATGGAATGGACAGTAGTTGGTAAACCATCAAGCAAAGCTCGACAACAGCAGTCTTCCCCAAGCCAAAAGTAATCAAAAGGGTTATTCTAGTTCAAGATCTGGAAGAAGAATCTAATTTCAACCCACTACATGCAAGAAACCAGATCAATCAAATATTTGCAACTCATAGTATTAAAGGACCAGTTGTGAATTCTGTGTCCAAGACCAAAAATGGGAATCTAGCAATAAATCCTACAGAGGATTACTCTGCTGATTTTTTCCTTGAAAAGATTAGCATCTGGGAGAAAGTGATTCCATTTATATCAGCTCAGAATGACGAGCCATGGTTCAAAGTAGTTGCTCATGGGATCCCTCTGGTCGACTTTGATAATGAGAATAGCATGGAGATGATTAAGCAAGAGGTTAAGATATTCAACAAGGGCTTAGATCCTATTGGAACACCACACTGGATCTCAACCAGAGAGAATAGAGGAGTAAAGAGGGCAGGATCAGTTGCCATAGCATTTGCAACTGCACAAGAAGCTGAAAGAGCCATTAGAAACCGGCTTTATATTGCAGGCATAAGTGTTAGAGTAACAAAATTTTATAATGTTGCTCAAACAACTCAGTGCACAAAATGCCAAGCCTTTGGACATTTGGACAACTTTTGCAGAAGAGCGCCAGTGTGCAGACTTTGTGGTGGAAAAGACCATAGCACTCAGCAGCACTACTGCAGTGTATGCAAAGCAAAAGGAGTACAATGCAGCCATCTTGCACCAAAGTGTGCCAACTGTGATGAAGATCACCAGGCCAATTCAAAGACATGCAAAGTTTATCTTAGCATCCGAAATAAGGCTGATGAAGTTGAACTTTAATGTTGGACAAACAAGATATCAAGATTCTCCAAATAAATCTGAATAAAAGTCGAATTGCTACTGAAAGTGCCTTACAAATTGCAGTGGAGCTAAACATATCAATCATTGCAGTACAAGAGCCCTGGCTGATTTCAAAGCTACAAGATGAGCTAGATTATACAAATACTAGATCAATAAATGACAAATCATTTAACCAAATATTCCCCTATTCACCACCTCAGCTTCGGCCAAGAACCATGATTTATGTCTCTAAAGGACTGAAAGCAAAGGTCACACTTTCAAGTCACTCCCCTCAGGATCCCGACCTCCAAATCCTGGACATATTATATGGATCCAATACTATCTCACTCATAAATATTTTCAATCAAGATGACCAAGCAAAACAAAGAGGGAAGACAATCAACCTATTAATGAATCATTTCCCATCAAGTAGAAGAGTAATCCTCATTGGAGATTTCAACACACATCACCAAAGATGGGAGCCTGAAGCAAGCCATTCAACAGAATCAGAACTATTAATAGAATGGTTGGATGATAACAATTTGGAACTTCTAAATACACCTGGACAGGGCACATTCTATAGGCCCCATATGACTAAGCCATCAGTACTAGACCTTACATTTGCTTCCTCAAATATAGTGGACCAGATACTAGACTGGCAGGTTCTAGAAGATATTGGATCAGACCACTATGGAATCATGTTTACAGTAGATAATACAACTAACACAATTGATAGTCTATTGCAGCAAGGTCATTTCAACTTTAAGAAGGCAGACTGGACTAAGTTCTATAGTATCCTAAATTCCCTAACAAGACAATGTAGTATTCTCACGCATCAACAAGGACACACACTAGCCAGCCAAGCAGAATGCCAAAATTACCTTGCCACTGGCTCATGTAACTATACAGAATACTTGGACCTGGCAGCACAAAAGCACACTGATTGTATCAGTGAAGCAGCCCTTGCAAGTATCCCAGTGTTTAAAGAGGGATTTGTACCGAAGCCATGGTGGAATGGGGAACTCACAGCTCTTCGAAAGGAAATGGCACAAGCGCAAAAGGAACTTAAAGCTAGTAAAGAAGATCCAGCATGTCACACACAATATTGTCTAGCAAGAAATATTTACTTCAAAAAGATCAAGGAAGCAAAACAGGCCCACTGGAATAGCTTCCTGGAGAAGGAAAATACTGAGACAATATTCAAAGCAATGAGCTATACCAAAGACCATAGGATCACACAGATACCGCCTATATCTAATAAATATGGTCATCTAGAAGAGCAATTTGAAGGAAAATGTAGAGCATTCCGGGAGGTTCTATTTCCAACACCTCCAATAACTGAGGAGCCAATATGGGATGGATACACAGCTGATAACTGGGACTGGCCACAATTAACCAGGGAAGAGCTGGACCAGGCATGTTCAACAAGCATCAAAGGAAAAACCCCTGGTCCTGATGGAATTAATCATGAAATTATCATAGAGGCATACCAGGCCATACCAGAAATATTCATGCAGATATACTCTCAACTTATCAATACTGGGTACCATCCAAGATGCTGGAAGCAGGCCGCAGGGGTTGTTCTCCGAAAAGCAGCCAAGCCTGATTACTCACAGCCAAAGGCATATCGGGTCATCTCCCCCCTAAACTGTCTTGGAAAAATAAGTGAAAGAATTCTTGCTAGAAGACTTGGTCATCTTGCAGAGACTACCTCACTCCTACATCCAAGCCAAATTGGGGGTCGAAAAGGAAAGTCGGCCATTGATGCAGCTCTATTGCTGACCAATGACATTGAGACAAACAGACAACTTAACTGAATTTCATCAACAATTTTCCTTGATATAAAGGGTGCATTTGATCACGTTTCCAAGAACCAACTGCTATTTATACTCCAGAAACTTAAATTACCTATCAGCCTCATCACATGGATATCATCCTTCCTTGATAATAGGACACTCCAACTTACCTTCAATGGCCAGAAAGAGGTACCTAGCTCTATTGATACTGGTGTACCTCAAGGGAGTCCTATCTCACCAATTCTATTTCTAATATATATTTGGGACCTATTTGAATCAAAAGCTGTAAATATTATATCTTATATTGATGATGTTTCCATAACTACATCTTCCACAAGCCTCAAGCAGAATGTAAGGATTCTAGAAAGGGAGGTGGGCCATATCTTTGAAGTGGCCAAAAAGAACTGTATACAATTTGATCCTTCAAAAACTGAACTCATGCACTTCACAAACAGGAGAGAAGCTAGAACCAGACTAGTCACTCTACCTGGTGGTGAGGTAGTACATCCAAATCAGACCACAAGATGGCTAGGAATATGGTTTGATCCTGGGCTCAAGTTTCGAGCCCATATCAACACCAAAGTACCCCAAGCCACACAGGCATTCTTAAGGATGACAAGGCTGGCAAATATTGAGCGTGGCTTATCACCTGCATCTATGAGACAGATCTACATAGCATGTGTTATCAGCATAGCAGAATATGGTTCCGTAATCTGGTGGAAAGGACAAGACTACATCATATCAACACTACAGAAACTTCAAAATATGGCTCTCAGAAACATTCTTGGAGTATTTAAAACAGCACCAATTCGTCCAATGGAATTAGAGGCAGCACTATCACCACCAAAGATCTGACTTGACACAAATACTCGCAGATATGCATTAAGGATGGCCAAGTTATCAAGATGTCATCCAGTCAACTGGGAGATTCATAGAGTGCAGGACTATATCCTACCTAAACTGACACAGATGGAGAGAATCAAAAATAGCCTCTCCACTATTATTGATGACAGACCAATAGAGAAAATAAGGCAGCACTACTTCCCCCCTTGGAGACTACAAATTCCATACCAGGTAGAATTTGGACAAGGGCCTAGGGACAAAGCAGTTGAGATACACAGGGCTGAAACCCAGAATACTGAGTGGCAGAATACAACATACATATATACTGATGCTTCACAATTAGAATTAACAGCTGGAATTGGAGTTGGATTCTATGTTGTAGCAGGGCAACATCATCCAGGTTATTATTTCCAGTCAAATATTGGAGATGGCAATACTGTCTATGATGGAGAGCTTGAAGCAGTGACCCAAGCAATGGAGTATATTAGTGCTCGTACACAGCTAGGCCATCACTACCATATTTTCTCTGATAACAAGGCAGCACTCTTTCGAATGGCAACACTATCAAACCATCCAGGGCAATCATGCCAGATAAGAGCTATACATGCAGCATCAAACATAGTTAATCAAGGAGCTTCCTTAACATTGGCATGGGTCCCAGGACACTCAGGTGTTGAAGGCAATGAACAAGCTGACAAATTGGCAAAAGAAGCCACCAAGTTTCCAGCAGACCTATCAAATATAAGCTTTGCTAAATTAAGTGCAATAATTAAAGAATTGGGCAAAAATGAATGGCTAGAATTTCTTTACAAAGAAAGTGTGAAGAAGAAGAGTAAATCAACATATCACAAAAAATATGGTTGGAATATCATCAATAAAAAAATGCTCCCAAAAGGCACGCTGAGAAAAACAGCAAGTGCCTACTACCAGCTTAAACTTGGCCATGGATACATCAAAGGTTATCTTTTCAAATTGGGACACAGCACCACAGACTTATGTACTTGTGGAAAGAAGGAAACCCCCGAACACCTGCTTCTTAGCTGTTCAAAGTATAAAAAAGAGAGGGCAGAGCTCCAGGCAAAAATGAATGGAAACAATTTGAATATGAGGCTTCTACTAAATACTGAAAAAGGCATAAAGAATACCCTTCACTTTCTGCTCAAAACAGGGATCTGTACCAGGACGTGGCATTTGGGGAAGAAGGAAGGGGTGACATGAATTAATGGATGGAACAGATGAGAAAATATATAAAAGGCCAGCAAAGATTGAAAATTAAACAAAATAAATAACTTATAATAAAGAGAGAGACATATACTTGATAAAAGTTGCAGGGTCACACCAGGAATTTATCCTCATAATCAATTGGAAATCATATAAAATTAACCAGGGAATGTTTTATAATAAGAAATAGCCTCTCATAGTTATAGACTCAGTAGTGGCTTTAAATTAAATTTCATTCATTTGAACTAGAAAGTGCATGTTTAGCTACTATCAATGGAACCACACCTGGACCAGATGGAATTCCTCATCAAGTCATAAGCCAGGCCTATGCAGCCATCCCAAATGTTTTCTTCCATCTATATTCTAGTCTTTTCGAGGCAGGATATCATCCTCAATGCTGGAAGCAGGCAACTGGGATCATATTGAGGAAGCCAGCAAAGCCAGACTTCTCCCAGCCAAAAGTATACAGGGTCATTTCTCTACTTAACTGCCTAGGCAAGATCATGGAGAGAATCTTGGCAAAAAGGTTGGGTTATTTGGCAGAGACATCAGAATTGCTACATCCATCCCAGATTGGGGGCCGCCTGAAGAAGTCGGCTGTTGATGCAGCACTACTTCTTACTAATGAAGTAGAAAACAACAGACAGCTTAATTTGATCACTTCAACCCTTTTTTTTTTTAATCATATTATATTCAACTATGGAGCTATGACAATTTATCTAAGTTTTACAAAAAGAAAAAAAAAAAAAAAATTAATAGTTCCTAACTCAAAACACCAGGAATTACATCCCTCCTTTCATGTCTATTTTAATTTGGCCTAATTAATCTCCTTTGTATTCACTTATGCACCTAGAAGTCTTTAACAATTGTAGTAGTGATTCTTTTCCATTTTGGGTCCTGAAAAGTATAGGTAGTTTTAGTGGTTGAATGTTTTCAAATGATTTCTTTCTCTCTTGTGTGAATTTGCTGCATTGCAGTATTAGATGTTGCATTGTTTGCCTTCCATTTGCACAGAAATTGCAAGCATCATCTTTTGTCTTCCCAATTTTGTGTAAATATGCCCTCACATTTCCAATGCCAGTTCTTGCCTGAAAATATGATGATTGGGTTAGTCTGCTGTGTGAATGAAAATTCATGGGATGACTTTTGAATATTGGTGTTGACAAATGTGCCAGTATTCTGTAGTATTTGCCAAGTCCTCTACTTCTCCTTCCCTTCTCCTCTCGGAATAGTTCAGAAGTCCAGTCTTGAGACCAGGCTTCTATGACAAGATCCTTGGCCTTTTGCTTTAAGAAAGAATGTGTAGTAAATTTGTTCTTTTTCATCACCTTCTTTTTGCTGGCTCCCCTAGCTAAGTTATCAGCAAGCTCATTGCCTACTAGACCAACATGCCCTGGACACCAAGACAGGCTTAATGAGCAGTTATATGCCTCTTTTCTAATCTGGTATGAAAGGCTGTTGAATTTGTACTGGCTGCATCTCTAATTTTGTCCATAGTTAGAGCAGGCCAATCCCAGATATTGATACCATCAATATTTGAGCTGGTTTGATTACTGAGAGATGGTGTGACTGCTCTTTGGTGTGGAAAAGAAGTGGAGTGATCAGTAGATTCTTCTTCATTAAGGGCTGAATTGATTGATAAAGGAAATAAACTCCGCATCAATGCATCATATTTTTCTTCAAAACTGGTTGCTATCTTATCATCATTGTTGTTTATAGAAGTGATATTCAAAGTCGGAATTAGAGTTGATTGTGTCCTCTCTGGACTTGAGTATTGGTAGGCTGTAAAGATTGATTTATCCTTTGCTGCTTCCAGAAAATTGATACAATACTGTCCCTTCTGGAATTTTATTTGGTGGAAGTAGTAATTTCTTGCTGATCTAGTTTCTGTATTCAGCTGAGAGTTCAGGAATCATTTCAATTGTCGGCGTAATCTGTGGAAATTCATCCTTAAATTAGTCAATTCTTTTGTCCACCATGCCTTAGTTCTAACTGTAATTTTCGCAACTGGAATGGAGGCATGAGCAGCTTCTAGAACCACCTGTTGTAATAAAGTGGCTATCTGCTCAAAATCCCCAGTTTGAATAGCAGTTTCCAGACCAGACTGATGGCCTGCATTTCTAATTTGTAACTCATGGTGAAAAAGTTTCCAGTCTGCTTTTTTTAGGGTTGAATCTTGCTGGAAGACTTGTTGTGATAGGCATTGAACTAGACTGGTCATTTGCTGATATTTCTGCTTGAAAGGTGATAAGCTCATGATCTGACCCAGTTGCTTGACCATAGTTCCAACACTCCCATTTGGTATGTTTGAATCCAGCTGCAAAAGTTAAATCAATTATTGATGTGCTCCTTGAATTAGATCTATGAAACGTGCCACCAAACTCCTCAATTACTGAAGGACAATTGAGCAGTTGGGCATCGGTTTGTTGCAGATAATGAACTAAAGAGCAAGCTACAGGACTTGATGATTGTACCAGGGGATTCCATAATTGATGGTGGAGATTGAAGTCTCCAAGCAGCAGAAATGGCTTGTCCAGTTTTAGATTTAAGTTGAGAAAGCATTGGAAAGTGTGGTGAGAAAGGCTAGGTACCAAAGGCTTCTCATTGTAAATGTGAATTATATAGAATGCTTCTCCTGGAAGATAAACCTGCAGGATTTGAAAATCTGGGTCAGACACTAGGTCATATCTAGGCATTACTTGAAGCTGGCTTGCCTTTTTGACATAGGTCATGACCCTTGGGCGAAGATACTGGTGTGTAATTGGTGGAATAAGTTGATAAGTTAAATGTAAAATAGGCTGATATGTTTGAGAAGATTTGTGATGGAACAAATAAGGTTCCTGGACTAAAAGAATGTCGGTTTCCCCTTTGATAGACACATCAAAGAGGGACTGCAAGATCTCTCGACCGCTTGCAGTGTTGTGTTGGCTGAATCTGAATTCCCTTAGCATGCTAATGCTTAATAATAGTCGCATTCATATCGCTGGAAGGCCAAATGAGTATTTGAATGACAATTGGCACATTTCATAGCATGGCGAATACAGCTTTGTGTTGCTTTGCGGGTGACACAGCTGTGGTTGGATGTCATGTGGCCTCCTAAGCAGATTGCACAGACTGTTTTCTTGGTACAACCTACTTGGTGGTGACCATAGGCTAGGCATCTGTGACACTGAGTATTCTGTGTAGATGTTTGGTAGTTAGCTACTTTCAATAGAAGCCCCCCAATGAGAACTCCATTCTTGATTAATTGGACTTTTTGATCCTCAGTAGTGACTGAGAAGGTGATTGTGGCTCTAAGAGCTTGGTTGTGAGACTTTGTGAGCCATCTTGGCTGGCCCTGTGTCTGGACTCCTTTATTAAATATTTCAATCTCTTGGTTTATTGCCTGGATAGGAATATATGTTGGCACACTATATACAACCAACTTTGGCCAGTGGGTAATCTTTTGGGCCTTTTGGACTGGCCAATCTGCGAAAATTATCACCCACTTTTCTTGGTCCAACAGAAGCTCATTTGGAGAGGAATCCCAGCAAGTTAAGACCAAGTTACCCTTAGCAGAGGTGTGGACTCTGGAGATAGCCCTCTTTCCCAGTATTTTGTTGAAGCTTTCTCTGATTGAGAAAGGTTGGTATGTAGGTAGAGTGCACCCAGATTTTGTGACAAGTGTGATAACATTTTGAGCAAGAGTGGCATCAGAATGAACAGGAGATGTTGGTGTTCTGGTTGAAGTCAGCTCATTTGTTGCTAATGGTGGTAATGGTGCTGATGATCCTGATGACTCAGCAATATTAGTTGGTCTCCTTGTGAGAATTTTCATTCCTGATTCAGGTTTCTTTTGTTGAGCTATAGGAGTAGCTGGTGTCTAATTCCCCAGTACTTGAGCATAAGATAGAGAGGTAGAAATATTTGAGCTTATTTGGTGCTCAGGAGTTGTTGGTCTGCTTAGTGATGGAGATGATTTCTCAATGACAGGCCTTTGGATCCTTCCCTCTTCAGTGAAATTGCGGAAAACTTCAATTAAGTCTAGGGCAGCATCTTTTTTTACTTTTTTGTCAGTCAAATTATAAGCTCTGACTAGCAGATCCCTTGCTTCAAGAATGGCAGAGTCATAATCATAAATTTTCGGCCTTGCCATCTCTGCTACGGTCACAACCAAAAAAGGTTGTGTGGTTGTCATAGGTGTGTCAGGGCATTTCCTTTTCCTGATTTTTGGCACTGTTGTTTGAGTATATTTCGACACATTTGGCTGAAGGTCTTGGGCAGTTATGGGATCACTGCTTAGAAGACAACTTGGAGATTTGGATTGGAAAATTGAATGGGCATCCTTTACTGGTTTTGTAACACTTGCTGAAATATTATTCCATCTAGACTGAGATAGCCTTTGGACATTTTTAATTTTGAAAGAAGTTTTGGTTGGTGGAGAAGATGGAAGATTTTGTGGTGATGGCTTTGAGTTAGCCATCCTTTATAAAAGCCAAACGGTTTTAACTTCTGAATGATAAGGGTTTCTCTTTTGATTTTTGTTCCCTTTTATTTTCTCTTTTTTTTTTTTTTTTTCCCTTTTTTTTTATGAAAGTTATGAAAGCTTTATATTTTTATGAAATTTATGGATTTGCATAAAAAGTGTCAAAATCACGTGATGCTGGCACCTGGGTCACCTGATTTTTGCCAAGGCTTGCCAAGGCTTGCCAAGGCTTGGCAGGACTAGTGCGAAAATTTTTCTCCAAGCTGGGAAAATCAAGTTTTTATCAAAAGATCTTGAATGAATGGTGTACACAGCTTAAAAATGATATCAGAGGAAAGCTGCTGACTAGGAGAAAACGATTATTAAAATTATATTGTTGTAGCTTGTGATTGTGAGAAGTTGTTGATGAAATGGTGAGAAATTGGGGTTTGGTGGGCGAAAATTCGTGTTTTGGTCGAGAAATCCTAAAATATTGGGTAACCAGTGTTGATGATACTATCATTCGAAAGCTACTGATCTAATGAAACTGAATATTGAATTTATATTGTCTTATCTGGTGAGGGGCGGAAGTTGTGGACAAAAAGGCGATTTGCAGAAGTTTGGTGACCTCGTATGCCAGTCCTGTGTCTAGTGTTATATGGGCTTGCACATAGCTGGCACTTTGCCTCCCATCTGCATCTCTTTTCTATATGTCCATATCCTTGGCAATTTGTGCATTGAGTGGTGGCAGGTATATTCAAATACTGCTCAGCCATGAATGACTGTCCTCCAATTATGAGTTTTATTCTAATTGCTTGTTTGGCCTCGGCTTCTGTCTCGAAAGCAACAACTATAGAGCCTGCTGTTTGAGTCATTCTTTTATCTTCAGGGGTAATCCAGTAAGGTTGACCAATTATTTTAAGGCCTTGATTAAAGATTTCAATTTCTTGAGCTATGCTGCTCAGGTCTTCCATACTCCCAAATTCAGCTGTTGGAACTCCATGAATGATCACTTTGTGCCAAGGCTCGTCTTTTATTGCTACCACATGAGGTGCATGGTTCTTCCAGATGTCGACTTTCTTAATCAAGAATTCAGCTGAGTAAGCCTCTGTTGTAGTCAGTGCAATATTTTCCCTTCTAGTACTGTTGACAATTGCCACAACTGGTCCTTCAACTCCTCTTGCCTTAAAAGCTTGGTTAATTTTATCTCTCACTTGAATAGATGAGAAGGGGTGTCTAGTTCTCTCATCTTGATGTAGAATAACCCTGTTTGATTTCTTCTGCTTTGCAGCTGCTTTCTTAGGTTTCACAACAGTCCATCCCTTGTCTTGTCCCACAGCTACCTCTGCTATTTTACTCCATGTTTTTGGGCCAGTGCTTGATGGGCCAGCAATATTCTGGCCTGTTGGTCGGCTTTGTGAAGGCCCTGTACCTGCTGTGGTATTTCCAGATTTTTGCCCCTGCATACCTTGACTGAGTTGTGTTTGTCTAGCTGCTGTCTGCAAAATTTGTGTGCTCTGTTCAAGTCTCTGAAGCTGGGAAGTCAAAACTGAGACATCCCTTGGAAGGTTGCCATCCTTTTGCATAAATTCTCGAAATATATTTAGCAAATCAAGAATTTTAGTTTGCTGGACCGTTGACTCAGCTTGATGGGCTGCTTTAATCATCAAGTCTCTAGCTGTTGCAATGCATTCATCTGATCCATTTATGAGGTCTATAACTGAAACCATACCTGGTCCAGGACTTTTTTTTGGGAGGTCGGATGGTAGTTCAATTTTCTTTTTTGACCAGTAGCATTGTTATCAATATCATCTTCATCACAGCTTTCAGCAGTCACATTTCTTTTGGTTCCTGATCCTGATGCAATTCTAGAATAGTCAAAGGTTGTGTTTTGTGATGCTTTACTGTTCATGGCTGTGTGGTTTAGTGGTAATGACTGTGGTTCAAATTGATCACCTGCACTAACTGACATTTCATCCATTTCATAGTCATATGCTGGTTGCCTAATAAGTGTTAATTCATTTAATAGATCTGGTGACTGATCTCGCTCTTTCCCCTTTCCTTTCTCCATTTTTATTTTTTATATTTAAACCTTTTTTATTTTTTGAGTTTATTTTTTAATTATTTTTATATTTTTTTTTTTTTTAAAAAAATGAAAAGAAATCAATCATAAGTCACGTGACTTTTGAATCATGCGATCACATGACTCGGAATTTTATTATTCCTAATTTGACGCGTAAAACCCTGGAAAAAAGCGTAAATCGATGCGCGAGGCGTCTTGGACCAATGAAAATTTTCACTTAGGACGACCGCTTCTGACCAGAAGTGCAATTCGTCGCAAAAATCTATTCCTCTGGATATTGGCCTGGGTTTCTCGACGAAAAATCGTTCAAATATTCTAAAATTTTGTTTGCAGATAGAGATATGTCTATAGTTGCTGCTGTTGAATTTTGAAATAAATTCGACCTTGTGGGATCGTGTTATTGATAGAAAAGGCACGGCCCTCACCGTATTTTGCTTTATTCTTCAATGACTCCACATATATTTGTCGGATCAAAATATCAATGGTATTTCTAGAGTTCGCTTGATCTGCTGAATCAAATGAGATATGTTTGGAGTTTTTATCCCGATTTTTGGAAGTTCGGCTTTTTTGTTTGTTTTGTGCTCATTAAAAGCTTAAGACTGGGCTGGTTTCCATTCAAGCTCCTTTTAAGTTCCATCCTTTCATGCCTATAGTTACTACAGCTTAGCAGAAGATTCTCAGGTGTTTCTCGTTTCCCACATGTACATCTATCACTGCCTCTTTGCCCTCGCTTGTATAGATAGGTGCTGTTAAAACCATGACCAGTTTTAAGTTGAAAGAAAGCACTGGCCACTTTCCTTTCTACTCCTGATGGTTGACTAATTTTATTGATGATTGTCCAACTGAATAACTTTCTATATGTCAGTGGATTTTGTTGCTTTTTTTGGTCATTATTTTGGAGATATTCCAGCCATTGATGCTGGAAGGTCTTTTGAATTAAGTGTCTAACCATAGACAGACTAGTTTTATTGTTTTCGGTGGAAATTTTCGATGCTTCCTTGGCCAGTTTATCTGCAACTTCATCACCTGGAATTCCTGAGTGGCCTGGTATCCAGTGGAGCTGAATTGAAGAAAGTTTATTATTGATGATTTGTCCAGCTTCTATTGCCCTAAGCTGACAAGCCTGTCCAGGATTATCAGAGGGTGTCTGTAGTCTGTGAAGGGCTGCTTGGTTATCACTAAAGATATGGAAGCTCAATCCTGGCTGAGAATGCCTACTTGCATACTCCATACCTAGGGTGATTGCTTCCAGCTCTCCATTGTAGACCATGGCCTCTGGTCCGATGTTAGTTTGATGGTGATGTTGAATACTGCTGCAACTCCCAGTAGCTGCAAAGCTGACTCCAACACCAGTGCTATCTGCCATATATGAGGCATCTGTGTAAATGAATGTAGTAGAGGACCAGTCAGTTTGTTGAAGCAAAGATTGATGTATATCTGCTGCTTCATCCTTAGGGATCCTTTCAATTTTGACTGTATAAGGGAGGGCCTGCCTCCATGGTTTGAAATGAAATTGTTTGATTTGCTCCAAGGTGTCAAATTCCACTAGGTTTTCAATTGATTTCTTGATCCTACCAATCTGTGTCAACTTTAGTAGCTCAATCTTGTTATTTGCTGCCAAATTGACTGGATGAAATTGAGATAGTTTGGTTCAGCGGAAGGCATACTGCCTCATGTTTTTACAGAGCCTAACCCTTGGTGGTGCAAGAGCAGCTTCCACCTCCATGGGCAGAATTGGGGCTGTCTTGAATACCCCCAGTATCTTTCTTAAGGCCAGGTTCTGTATTTTCTAGAGAGATTTTGCTACATATTCTTGACCCTTCCACCAGATGACAGATCCATAATCTGCTATGCTGGTGATACAGGCAAGGTAGATTTGTCAAAGAGCAGCTGGAGACAGGCCCCTCTCTGTGTTGGCAAGTCTTGCCATCCTGTAGAATGATTGTACAGCCTGAGATGATCTGACCTGGACATGTTTCTTGAATGTCAATCCAGGGTCAAACCAGATGCCAAGCCATTGCACTGATTCCACAGGTTTAACAATATTGCCATTAGTTAATTTAATTGCAAAGTTTCCTGCATTTTTCTTTCTTGTGAAATGCATCAGTTCTGTCTTTGAAAGATCAGACTGGACTGCATTCTTGGTACCCAGCTCAAAGATCTGGGCTGCCTCCCTCTCAAGAATTTTGATGTTTTTCGTCAGGCTGGTTGAGGCTGTTGTCAAAGTGATGTCATCCATGTAGGAGATAACTTTGACAGCATTTCTCCTGAACAATCCCTGAATATAGATAAGGAATAAAATTGGTGATACAGGACTCCCCTGAGGAATACCTGTATTTATCTCACTAAATTCCTTTTTTTCTCCGTCAAATGACAGCTGTAGGCTTCGTCCCTCTAAGAAGGAACCGACCCAAGCTATAAGATTGATTGGTAATTTGAGCTTCTGCAGTATTTGCAGGAGTTGATTGCGTGCAACATGATCAAATGCCCCCTTTACATCCAAGAAGAGGGTTGATGTGACCTTGTTGAGTTGTTTATTAATTTCTACCTCATTGGTAAGAAGTAGTGCTGCATCCATGGCCGACTTCTTCAGACAACCCCCAATCTGAGAAGGATCCAGCAAGTCTGATGTCCCTGCCAGATACCCTAGCCTCCTGGCCAATATTCCCTCCATGACCTTGCCAAGGCAATTGAGAAGAGAGATGACCCCCTTGCAGCTTGAGATTGATGGTGAAAAGGAAAGCTTTTGTGATATCAAGACAGGTATTCCTCAGGGGAGCCCTATATCACCAATTCTTTGTTGAAAATAATTACTGTAATCATGACAGTGCTATGCATAAATGTTTGCATAAACTATGCACACAACCATATGCACAATTATGCATAGCTATGAATGAGACCAGGATGTCAACAAGAAATCTTATGCATTGGATTTACAAGGGTTACATGAAGGATTGCATGCATCAGGTGTACAAGGGAGTATGTCAAAGTCAATCATGCATTAGCTTTGATTGTAGTCTTGACCAGGGTGTGAAAAATCTGTTCTGAAACAAAAATCAGTGGGGCTGATGATCTGCAGTGGGATAGTTTGGGTTTCCCACATTTGAATTTTCTTCAACACTTCACATTCATTTCAAATCAACCCTGGCATGTATTACTCATCAAAGTTGTATATAATCTGATTGCTATCCCACCTTGGAACATCATCTTGTAGTCAACATACTTAATACCACAATCTTCTAATTCCATCAGACTTCTACCTTTGTTCAATCTCCATCATCCTTCCAAAATATAATTAAGATACAATATTCTTGAATATAATTTTATCAGGTAATATTCTTTTCCTGATTTATATCCAAGGGCTTTTCTCCAGCAATACAGGGAAAATCATCTCGTACATGGATGATATTACCCTGACAATAGCAAGCTCTAGCTGGAAAAAAAATATCAGAATACTAGAAAGAGAAGCTTCTAAGATCATAAACTTGGGGGTTAAAGATGCAGTTCAGTTTGATCTAGTCAAGACAGAGCTCATGCATTTTACTAGGAAAAAATTAGCACAAGAGATGGCAATTAGACTTCCCCATGGACAAACAGTGCAGCCTTCCCAATCTATTTAATGGCTGGGAATCTGGTTTGACCCGAGTCTAAAATTCAGAAAGCACATACAGATCAGGACATCTCAGGCAACCCAGTCATTTTTTAGAATGGCAAGGCTTGCAAACACAGAAAAAGGCCTCTCCCCAGCTGCCCTGAGGCAAATTTATCTTGCTTGTGTTATCAGCATTGCAGATTATGGCTCAGTGATCTGGTGGAAGGGACAAAATTACATATCAGATGCACTGCAAAAAATACAGAATCTTGCCCTTCGGAAAATTCTTGGTGTCTTCAAGACAGCTCCAATTCTTCCAATGGAGGTAGAAGCAGCTCTGGCTCCACCAAGGGTCAGACATCATACAAATATGCAAAGGTTTGCATTTAGACTATCAAAGCTATCCAAATTTCATCCAGTAAACATGGGATTGAACAGCCATATTGATCTTCAAAAGCCAACCCAGCTCAGCAGGATCAATAATTCAAATACAAATCTCTTTGATTTTGATTGAATACAACAAATAAAACCATTCACTTTTAAACCATGGAGGCAGGACCTTCCATATACAACCACAATTGAGAGGATCCCCAAGGATGAAGCAGCAGAGAGACATCAATCTTTGCTCCAACAAACTGACTGGACCTCCACAACATTTATTTACACAGATGCCTCAATGATGGCCGAAAGCACAGGTGTTGGGTTAGGCTTTGTAGCATCTGGGAGCTGCAGCAGAACTCAACATCAATTTCAAACTAATATTGGACCAGGGGTCCTGGTATATAATGGAGAGCTCGAAGCCATTGTCCTGGCTATGGAGTATGCCAGCCAGCATGCACTGCCAGGTCATAGTTTTCAAGTTTTTTCAGATAACCAGGCAGCCCTTTATAGACTTAAGAAACTATTTGATAATCCAGGACAGGCCTGCCAACTCAGAGCTAAAGTAGCTGGAAAGATTATTCAGAGCAGAAATTCAACAATAAATCTCAACTGGATTCCAGGTCATCTGAGTATTGAAGGCAATGAGATGGCAGATAGACTTGCCAAAGCAGCATCATGTCTTCCTCCTGAAAAGGAAGAGACAAGCTTTGCCATGGCAGGGACAACTTTTTTTTTTTTTTTTTTTTTTTTGATTCATATTGTGTGCAGCTATAAAGCTATGACAATTTATCTAATTTTAACACTAAGTAACCAAACTCCCCTAAATAATCTCTCCTATCTTTGTTGTTCAATTAATCTACCAAATGTTTTTTGTTCTAATCATTCTCCCTTGTGTATACTAATACACTTGGAAGATTTTAAAAATTGTAGTAATGCCTCCTTCTCCCTTTTTGTCCGGAACAAAATTGTCAGTTTGAGTGGCTCTATACCTTGAAATGATTCAATCCTTTCTTTTGTAAATTTGCAACAATGAAGAATCAGATGTTGCATTGTCTGTCTACCACCTGTACAGAAATTACAGATATCATCCTTAGTCTTCCCAATTTGGTGTAAATATGCTTTCACATTTCCAATACCAGTCCTTGCCTGGAAATATGATGACTTAGTTATTCTATTGTGACCTTGGAATTTGATTGGGTGTATAGTGAATATAGGTATCGACATCTGAGCCTGGATCCTGTAAAATTTTCCGAGGCCCTTGCTTTTCCTTCCTTCCTCCTCTTTGAACAGCTCTGAAGACCAATCCTGGCACCAGGTTTGAACTACCAGTTCTTTGACTCTTTGTTTGAGAAATGAATGAGTAGTAAAGCATTTCTCTTAAAAGCCTTCTTTTTCATGGCCCCTTTGGCCAAATTATCAGCAAGATCATTTCCAACTATACCAACATGCCCTGGACATCAAGAGAGATTTAAGTGGCAATTATATGCCTCTTGTCTAATTTTGTATGATATATGATTTTCTTTCTTTTGGATTCTAATCAGACTAGCTTGACTATCAGTGAATATGTGATAGTTGCCACCTGGGATTCTCTTTTTTGTGTACTTGATTGCTTTGAGGATACAGAAGGACTCTGCATCTGTGATTCCCATTGATTCCCCAAGATTGAAAGAGCAGCATTTTATCTCCCTACTGTATGGTAGATAAACAACAAAGCCTATACTGCTACCCTTGCCCTTTGTAAGGGATCCATCAGTGTAAATTATTGTTGTATCTAATGACAGATTGTTGATTATATTGGTGTGTTCTTCCTTAGCTTCTTCTTTTGGTAGAGAAGATATGGACATTGTGATGTTGCTCAGATGCCAAGGTGGGATCCAAGCAGTTTCCATTTTTTCAAGTTTGCTGTGGATTGAAAATGGTCTTAGTAAATGACCAATTCTTGTAAGTTGTGTTTGACTATTGTCCACATATTTGAAAAGGCCAAGATCTAGCTCATTTGATAGTGATAACTCGTCCTGCAATGGACTGAATAACTTGTTTTGGACTGGATGGGATGGCTGGAGCCTTAAAAGCCTAAGTGCAAAGCTATAGGTTTGTTTTTGATACCGGACCATTGTTGGTAGAATTCCTGCCTCCACTTCTAGGGCTATTATGGGACTCTTCTCATATGCCCCAGTCATCATTAGTAGGGCTTGGTTTTGTATTCTTTGACATCTGGAAATCAATGCTCCTGCTCCTTGTTTGCTGTACCATAAAACTGCACCATAGTCTAAGACAGAAGTAACACAGCTTAGGTAGAGTTGCCTTAGTGCTTGGAATGGAAGTCCTTTAGTTGATGAAGCCAGCTGTTTGACTCTCCTGAGAGCTCCATTGGCCAGCTGTAGCCTCTTCTCAACATGTGTCTTATAGGTTAGTTTCCTGTCAAACCAGATACCAAGCCATCTTACCACCTCTTTAGGTTGCAAGGTGAAATGGGTGTCAAGTATTAGAGGGGTTAGTAAGGGTTTCCTATGCCGAGAAAAATGGATGAGCTCTGTCTTGTCCATCTCAAAAGTTACTGACAATTCCTTTGCCTTGATCATTAATACCTGTAATGACTGTTTTAATAGGTTTATATTTTTGGTGACAGATGTTGATGATACAGAGATGGAGATGTCATCAATGTATGATAGTTGAATTCGAGAGTCATTGTCATCCACAGGTAATAAATATCTAATTGAAAGTAGGAAAAGTAGTGGAGAAATAGGGCTGCCTTGAGGAGTGCCAGTGACTGGAAATACTCCAGTTAGCTGACCATTGAATTTGAGCTTTATTGTCCTCTGACTGAGGAAAGATTCCACCCATGATATGAATGTTGATGCTAGCTGAAGTCTTCTTAACACTTGAACCAGAGCCTCTGGTTTGAGTCTATCAAATGCACCTAAAGTGACCAGGAAAACTATTGACACAACTCTGTGTTTCACTCTATTTTCTTCTACAAAATTTTGTAAGAGAAGTGCAGCATCAATGGCAGACCTTTGTTTACGTCCACCCATCTGACTCTTATGCAATAGTTTATTACTGGTATTTGCTATAAAAGCAAGTCTGTTGTGCAAATATCCTTTCCAATAGCTTGGATAGACAGGGTAGAAGAGAGATAGGTCGGTAGGCTTTTGGAGAGCTATAGTCCTTTTTGTTTCTCTTGGGAATAATGACACCAACTGCTTGTCTCCACTGCCTTGGATGATATCCACTATCAAACAGAGTTTTATAAGCTTGAAAGAAAAAATTTGGGATGGCTGAGATTGCTGCCTTAGTGATAATCCAATCGTTCTGGTCTAGTCCTGGAGCTGAGGCCTTGCTTGGGGCTGCATTGACTAACTCTTCCATTGTTAAGGCTGGCCATTCCCACTTTTCAGTTCCACTGATGTTTGATCCAGTAAAGCTGTTAGTTGTTGGAATAGTTGTTGGTATGGTTGTTGTTGGCTGTTGATTAATGCTTGAGCTTTCAATTGTTTCCACATCAGGTGAGGTAGCTGGAATTGATGATGGGAATAAGTTAATCATCAATGCATGAGATTTGTCCTTGAAACTAACTGCAATAACCTCCTCATTACTCTCCTTGGATGTAAATTTTAAAGTTGGAATGAGTGTTGATTGAGTTCTCTCTGGTCTAGAATATTGAAATGCTGTAAAAATTGATTTATCTCTAGCTGCTTCCAGAAATTTGGTCCAATGCTGCTTTTTGAGGAATTGAATCTGATGAAAGTAATGATTCCTGGCAGCTCTGGTATCCCTTTCTAATTTAGGATTTGGAAACATTTTAGAATGCCGGCGTATTCTGTGGTATCCCATCCTTAGATTAGTTAAATTTTCTGTCCACCATGGCTTTGACCTTGGAGATATTTTCAACACTGGAATAGACACTTGAGCTGCATATGAAACCACTTCTTGTAACAGGGTGGCTATCTGGTCATAATTCTTGGATTCAATAGCAAAGTCTAGCTCAGGTTGGTGATGCTTTCCCCTCTCCTGAATTTCATGGCAGAAAAGCTTCCAGTCTGCTTTTTTGACATTAAATCTTGCTGGAAAACTTGAGGTCTGATGGTTAGTGTTAGTCTGATCTGACAATGACAATTGTGCTTCAAAAGTGATTAACTCATGATCTGATCCTGTTGCCTGTCCATACCCCCAGTCATGCCATTTTATTTGTCTGAACCCGGATGTAAAGGTTAGATCAATGATTGATGTGTTTTTTGAATTTGATCTATGGAATGTCCCTCCAAACTCCTCAATCACAAATGGACAATTAAGTAGTTGAGCTTGTGTCTGTTCCAAATATTCAACCAAGTTATTAGCTAGCAAATTGCTAGATTGGATCATTGGATTCCAAAGTTGGTGATGGAGATTGAAGTCTCCTAGAAGGAGAAAAGGCTTATCCAGATTTAATTTTAGATTAAGAAAACGTTGCACTGTATGATGAGAAAAGGAAGGTGTGAGAGGCTTCTCATTGTATATGTGTATGATAAAAAATGGTTCCCCTGGAAGATCAACTTCCAGGATCTGAAAATCTGGGTCTGATACCAAGTCATACCTGGGCATTACCTGGATCTGGCTTGCTTTATTAACATAGGTCATGACCCTAGGGCGAAGATATTGGTGTGAAATAGGTGAAATGGCTTGATAAGCTGAATGTAAAATTGGTTGATAAATTTGTAAATGAGTGTGATGGAATACATAAGGTTCCTGAACTAAAAGAATGTCGGATTCCACTTTGATGGACACATCAAAGAGGGACTGCAAGATCTCGCGACCCCTTGCAGTGTTATGCTGGCTGAATTTGATGTAACTTAGCATGCCAATGCTTTGTAATAATCACAGTCTTGACGTTGGAAAGCCAAATGGGTATTGGATTTGCAATAAACACATTGCACTGCATGGTGAATGCAACTTTGTGATGCTTTGCATTTAGCACAGCTATGATTAGAGGTCATGTGTTCTCCTGAGCAGATAGCACAGACAGTCTTTTTTGTACACCCTACTTGATGATGGCCAAAGTTGAGGCACTTATGACACTGAGTCTTATTTGTTGATAATTTGAAAGTTTCTACTTTTAATAGGAGTCCTCCAATGAGAACTCCTTTCTCGAGGGGCTTAGATTTTTCCCCATCATTTGCTACTGAAAAAGTGAGTAAAGCTTTTGGTCTCTGTTTGTAGGTTTGACTTAGCCATCTGGATTGGCCTTGAGTCTTGATACCTTCATTAAAAATTTCTATTTCCTTGTTGATTTCCTCAATAGGAACACAAGTTGGTACATTGTGTACCACCAACTTTGGCCAACTAGTAACCTTCTGGGCCTTTTGAATGGGCCAGCTTTCAAAAATTGATTCCCATTTCTCTTGATCCAAAAGGAGCTCATTTGGTGTAGAGTCCCAGCATGTGATAACCAGGTTACCTTTAACAGAAGTATGTATCCGGGATATAGCTCTTTTACCCAGCATTTTGTTGAAATTTTCTCTGATTGAGAAAGGTTCATATGATTGCAGTGTGCAGCCAGATTTGGTGACTAGTGTGATCACATTATGATGAAGAATAGATTCTGAATTAGTAGAACTAATTTGTGTCTGATTTAGTATTTTATTGCTTGATGTTGATGATCCTAGTACCTCAGCAATATTTGTTTTTGGCCTTGTGAGGACCTTCATACCCATGCTGAATTTGTGGGGTTGAGCTGAGATGGTATCTGGTGAATTTTGTCCCAGTACTTGGGCATATGTGAGTGATTTAGAAATACTTGGGTTGGATGGACTTTCTGTTGGTTGAGGCTCACTTGGATTGATGATTGTTTTTGGGTGGCTAAATTCCCTGATTCTTCCCTCTTCAGTGAAGTTGCGAAATATTTCAATCAAGTCAAGTGCAGCATCCTTCTTTTCTTTGATGTCTGTTAATTTGTATGCCTTTACCAGAAGATCTCTGGCCTCAAGAATAGCTGAATCATAGTTGTAAAATTTTGGTATGGCTATTTTTTTTTTTTTTTTTTCATTAAGTGTATGCAGCCTAATTAGCTATGACACTATGTACAATTATTCCCCATGCAACACAGATTCCTCCCCATTCCACCATTTTATGTACATTACTATCTGAAGAAAATTTGTGATGAGTAAACAGTAATTAATTGGTTGATTAGTTGATTGATTTCTATCTTCCCTGTCCCTACCCCCTGAAAGGCAGCCAGTAACTGAAAGATATTTTAGTAGCAAAGTTTTCCCCACATCTGTGTTGAATAATATAGGAAGTGTGATTGGTGATAGATTTTTGAATTCTTTTCTCCTCTGTTTCTTGAAGAATGAACAGTGAAGTATTAAATGATCAATAGTTTGAACACTTTTGGTGCAGAAATTGCAGATATTAGTATTGCTTTTCCCAATTTTGCTCATATATGCCAGGTGGTTTCCTATGCCTGTTCTAGCTTGATAATATGCTGACTGGGTTTTTCGAGAGAATTTGTTCATGTTGAATAGTTTAAATTTGAAGTTGGGTATGTGGCATTTGGCTTGGGCTCTATATAGTTTGCCCAGTCCTATTGCTCTTTTCCCTTCTTCCTCACGTTGTAGTTGGGTTGTCCAGTCTTTAGAGCAGGCATCTTTGATATATAGTCTAACCTCTTGTTTAAGGAAGCTAAGTGTTGTGTAGAGATGTTTTTTGACTGGCTTTTCATTTGCACCTCTTCTTGCTAGAGAGTCTGCTAACTCATTACCTTCAATTTTCATGTGGCCTGGGCACCATGCAAGTGTGATCTTTGCACCTTTCCCTTTCAGACGGATTTGGTGGGAGAATTGGTTAGAGCCTTTCTGAATCCCTTGGAGGAATGCTTGGCTGTCAGTGAAAACATAGATACTTTTCGAGGTAGATAATTGCACTGCATGTTGAATAGCTTTCAGAATGCAGAAGGTTTCTGCATCTGTGATACCCATGCCATGTCCAAGATTAAGTGAGATGCATTTGACAGGTCCAGAATGTGGAGAATATATCACTTACCCAACACTACTTCCCTTTCCTTCAGTAAGTGACCCATCTGTATAGATTAAAGTTGAACAGTCTGAGATTTGTCTGAGGAATTGATTATGCTCCTTTACTGCATCTTCTTTGGATGATCTTGAGATGAGTACTTTGAGAGATGTCTTTAGCCAAGGTGGGTTCCATTTATTGTCAATAGATTCCAGCATATGGTTTATAGTAAGTTGCCCAAGTAGCTTCCCAAGCCTTGCTATTTGGGATGAGAGTATAGTTATTCCTTGTAGGTCCCTTGGGTCTGGCTGATTGAATAGACTCAGCTCGTCTTCAATGGGGCTGTAAAGAAGTTTAGACACTGGATGTGTCTTCTGGAGCCTGAGAAATCTGAGGGCATATAGACTGGCATTTTTGAGGTGACGTATTTATGTAGGTAATATGGCTGCCTCTACTTCCAGGGCTTTCCTCGGAGCCTGGGGAAATGCACCTGTGATGGCAACTAGAGCCCTATTCTGAATCTTATTATATTGGTAGGTAAGTGATATAGATCCAGGCCGATTGAACCATAGAACGGATCCGTAGTCCATGACTGAGGTTACACATGAAAGATATAGTTGACGAAGAGAGTTGAGTTTCATGCCAGCTGATGGCCTTGCCAGTCTTTTGAGCCGTTCCCAGACTGCATTGCCAAGTTGGAGTCGCTTCTGCACATGACATTTAAAGGTGAGTTTCCGATCAAACCAGATACCAAGCCATCTTACTACCTCTTTGGGTTGAAGTAAGGTACCTTGTCCTCTTATGGGTAGAGTGACAGGCTGTCGGTGTCGATGAAAGTGTATCAGCTCTGATTTATCCACCTCGAAAAGGATGTAGTGATCTCTAGCTTTTTGGAGTAAGGAATTAGCACAATCCTCCAGGTATGAAATATTCTTTGTAATGGAAGTGGAAGCTGTTGAGAGAGATATATCATCTACATAAGATAATTGTAGATATTTAGTGCCTCTTACTTTAGGAAGAAGGTATTTAATTGAGATCAGAAAAAGAATTGGTGAGATAGGGCTTCCTTGTGGTGTGCCTGAAACTTGTTGAATCTTACTCATCTGACCATTGAAGGAGAGTCGAATTTTGCGCTTGGTCAAGAAAGACTGACACCACAAGATGAAGCTGTCTGGTAGACTCAATTGGTGTAGGATGCTGATTAGTTTAGAAGGGTGAAGTCGATCAAATGCCCCCATGATATCCAGGAAAAGTGTGCTGACCATTCGCTTTTTGGCATGGTTTTCTTCAACAAAAGCTTGTAGCAGCAAAGCAGCATCAATAGCAGACCTTTGCTTCCTTCCACCCATTTGACTTGGGTCCAAGAGGTCATCTGAAACATTTGCTAGATAGGAAAGTCTATTGGCAAATAATTTCTCCAACAATTTTGACATGCAGGGCAACAGAGATATGGGTCTGTAAGCCTTGGGTTCAGAGTAGTCTTTTTTATTTCTTATTGGAATAATAATTCCAATAGCTTCCTTCCAAGAGTCAGGATGATGACCACCCTAAAACAAGGCTTGATATGCTTTGAAGAAAAAGTCTGGTAGAGTCTGAACAGCATGCTTGAGCATCTGCCATCCAATTTGATCCACTCCTGGTGCAGTTGACTTGTTTGGAATAGCTCTAAAGAATTCCTCTTGGTTGAGTTCTGGCCACTCCCATCTCAACTTGCCTCTGGATGAAGATGGGATCTGGGGTATACTAGTTGAGGCCATATTTGTTAGGGAATTTAACTTTGGAAAAAGATTCAAAATAAGAGCATCAGATTTGGCAGATATTGATGATGTAGTTAAAGGTTCACTACTATCAGAAAGAGTATATTTCAAGGTTGGAATCAAAGGGCTTTGCTGGTGTGAAGCATTAGAATATTGAAATGCAGTATATGCTGTCCTTCCTTGAGCTTGCTCCAGAAATTTGTCCCAGTGTTTGCTTTTGTGTTCAGAAATGGATCGAAAGTATTTGTTCCTTGTCCTTTGGGCATCTTCTATGATCTCAGGATTCAGTGTCTTTTTGGCTAGCCTCCTCAAATGATGGTAATCTTTCCGAAGATTTGTGAGCTCCTCTATCCACCATGATTTTGATCTTGGTGAAATTCTGCTTCTAGGAATAGCATTATTAGCGGCTTGATGGATGATTTTCTTTAGTAAGATAGCTATTCCATCAAAGTTGCTGGTAATGATTAGCTGGTCCAGCTCGGAATTTGCCTTGCTTTCGAGTGCTGCAAGGTTATTTCCAAAGATATCCCAGTTAGCATTTTTCAAGTTGAAACTAGCAGGTTGATTTTCTCCAGCATTATTAATTGGTGAAGTAATTGAGGTTTCAAAGCTTATAACTTCATGGTCTGATCCTGTACACTCACTATATTTCCAGTTATGCCATTGAAGCCTCTGAAAGCCAGAAAAATAGGTCAGATCAATAATGGACATTTTCTTTGTGTTAGATCTGTGGAAGGTTCCACCAAACTCTTCAATGATGGTCAAATCATTAAGGAGAGTGGCTTGGTTTTTCTCCATGTAGTTAGCAAAAGCTTCTGCATTTGGTGAAGGTGAAGGTGAGTTGATGGCTTGGTTCCAAGATGGGTGATGAAGATTTAGGTCTCTAAGAAGCAAAGAAGGTCTATCCCATTTTATATCCAACTGTAAAAGTTGTTCAGTAGTGAGTGTAGGCTGAGATGTGTCTTGAGATTTTTCATGATAGATATTTAAAAGATGGAATGATTCTCCAGGTGCATCTATCTGGAGGAGCTGCATGTTTGGGTCGTGAACAAGGTCTTCTTGGTGAAACATTAATTGTACAATGTCGCCTGATATAAATCAAGACTCTAGGGCGAAAAGAAGTATCTTGGTGTGGGACAATTGGAATATAGGAGGGGTGAGAAAGAGGTGAGTATTTTTTGGTTATTTTGTTATAATAGAGGTAAGGCTCCTGAATACAAAGAATTGATGCATCTTCCTTCAGGGCCACCTCGAAGAATGATTGAAGGATTTCCCTCCCTCTGGCAGTATTGTGCTGGCAAATTTTGATGTGATCTATCATAAAAGCGCCTTATAGATTTCGCAGTTGTGTTTCTGGAGAGCTGTGTGGCTCCCAGAGTTGCAGTTGGCACACTTCACTGGATGATGGGTGCAGTTGTCCGAGGTTGCACAGGTGTTGCACTTGTGCTCAGTGGTGAGGTGACAGCCCTTGCAGACTGCACAGACAGGATCCCTCTTGCAGGTCATGAAGAGGTGACCATACTTCAGGCACTTCTTGCACTGAGTTCGGCTTGTAGTAAGCTTGTAGTTTGATACTTTGAGAAGCAATCCTCCAACTAGTATCCCTCTATTTAGAATCCTATTTTTCTCTTCTTCAGAAGTGATGCTGAAGATGACAGGACAAGTAGGGCCATTAGGATTATTTGTAAGCCATCTTGGAATGCCAATTACTTCCACACCCAGGTTGAAATCTTCAACTTCCTCTTGAAAAGAAGTTATTGGTAGACTTGTTGGTACCCCATAGGCTACAAGTTTTGGAAAGTTATTCACTTTTTGAATGGTGTCAATTGGCCATTTTCCGAAGATCATGATCCATTTATCCTGTGCAGATAGTAGCTCATCTGGGGTAGAGTCAAAGCAGGTGAGGACAAGGTTGTTTTTAGGAGAGGTGTGGACTCTTGCCACAGCTTTCTTGCCAAGAAGTCTGTTCATGTTGTCCCTAACACTGATAGCATTGTAGGCAGGTACAGAAGCCCCCTTTGTCAAGACAAGAGTTAGGAGTGTGTCAGCATCAGGAGTATTAGAGTGAGTTCTTGGGGCAGAAGGAGCCATGTTGCTTGGTGAAGGTAGTGGAAATAGGATGGATAGAGGTAGCTTAGTCTTCTTGTGGTTGACTTTGGTCCAGTTTTGGTCTGATGGTATAGTGGTATTAGTGGTGTGATTGGTGTGAGTGATGTTTGAGGCTACAACACTTGAATAGCTAGCAAGTTTTTTAGGCTGGCTGGATGAGCTAGGGAAGTTGTTGGTGGCCATCTGTACTACTTTTGGTGTGATCTTAGGTTTGAAGATAATTGGTACAATTTTTTTTTCCACAACTTTTTGTGCAGTGGTATTGCCTCTGAGTACTTCTCCTGGAAGAATGTCTTTTCAGTAAAGTCTCGAAAAATTTGCAGCAAATCTAAGATCCTTGTCTGCCTATCTCTGTCAAAGGTCAATTTGTAGGCCACAAGAATTTTATCCCTAGCTGCATAGATTGCATCATCAGCAGAGAGTGCAAATGAATAGGTGGTGGTAGGTTTGTTTAGCTTAGGTGGCTTTGGGTACTCCATTGGTTCAGAGGAGCTTGGGCCACATTTCCGCTTAGAGGGTGAAAATTTTTTCCTGTCACAANAGCTCTTTTACCAGCATTTTGTGAAATTTTCTCTGATTGAGAAAGGTTCATATGATTGCAGTGTGCAGCCAGATTTGGTGACTAGTGTGATCACATTATGATGAAGAATAGATTCTGAATTAGTAGAACTAATTTGTGTCTGATTTAGTATTTTATTGCTTGATGTTGATGATCCTAGTACCTCAGCAATATTTGTTTTTGGCCTTGTGAGGACCTTCATACCCATGCTGAATTTGTGGGTTGAGCTGAGATGGTATCTGGTGAATTTTGTCCCAGTACTTGGGCATATGTGAGTGATTTAGAAATACTTGGGTTGGATGGACTTTCTGTTGGTTGAGGCTCACTTGGATTGATGATTGTTTTTGGGTGGCTAAATTCCCTGATTCTTCCCTCTTCAGTGAAGTTGCGAAATATTTCAATCAAGTCAAGTGCAGCATCCTTCTTTTCTTTGATGTCTGTTAATTTGTATGCCTTTACCAGAAGATCTCTGGCCTCAAGAATAGCTGAATCATAGTTGTAAAATTTTGGTATGGCTATTTTTTTTTTTTTTTTTTCATTAAGTGTATGCAGCCTAATTAGCTATGACACTATGTACAATTATTCCCTAAGCAACACAGATTCCTCCCCATTCCACCATTTTATGTACATTACTATGTGAAGAAAATTTGTGATGAGTAAACAGTAATTAATTAGTTGATTAGTATTGATTTCTATCTTCCCTGTCCCTACCCCTGAAAGGCAGCCAGTAACTGAAAGATATTTTAGTAGCAAAGTTTTCCCCACATCTGTGTTGAATAATATAGGAAGTGTGATTGGTGATAGATTTTTGAATTCTTTTCTCCTCTGTTTCTTGAAGAATGAACAGTGAAGTATTAAATGATCAATAGTTTGAACACTTTTGGTGCAGAAATTGCAGATATTAGTATTGCTTTTCCCAATTTTGCTCATATATGCCAGGTGGCTTCCTATGCCTGTTCTAGCTTGATAATATGCTGACTGGGTTTTTCGAGAGAATTTGGTCATGTTGAATAGTTTAAATTTGAAGTTGGGTATGTGGCATTTGGCTTGGGCTCTATATAGTTTGCCCAGTCCTATTGCTCTTTTCCCTTCTTCCTCACGTTGTAGTTGGGTTGTCCAGTCTTTAGACCAGGCATCTTTGATATATAGTCTAACCTCTTGTTTAAGGAAGCTAAGTGTTGTGTAGAGATGTTTTTTGACTGGCTTTTCATTTGCACCTCTTCTTGCTAGAGAGTCTGCTAACTCATTACCTTCAATTTTCATGTGGCCTGGGCACCATGCAAGTGTGATCTTTGCACCTTTCCCTTTCAGACGGATTTGGTGGGAGAATTGGTTAGAGCCTTTCTGAATCCTTTGGAGGGATGCTTGGCTGTCAGTGAAAACATAGATACTTTTCGAGGTAGATAATTGCACTGCATGTTGAATAGCTTTCAGAATGCAGAAGGTTTCTGCATCTGTGATACCCATGCCATGGCCAAGATTAAGTGAGATGCATTTGACAGGTCCAGAATGTGGAGAATATATCACATACCCAACACTACTTCCCTTTCCTTCAGTAAGTGACCCATCTGTATAGATTAAAGTTGAACAGTCTGAGATTTGTCTGAGGAATTGATTATGCTCCTTTACTGCTACTTCTTTGGATGAGCTAGATATGAGTACTTTGAGAGATGTCTTTAGCCAAGGTGGGTTCCATTTATTGTCAATAGATTCCAGCTTATGCTTTATAGTAAGTTGCCCAAGTAGCTTTCCAAGCCTTGCAATTTGGGATGAGAGTACAGTTATTCCTTGTAGGTCCCTTGGGTCTGGCTGATTGAATAGACTCAGCTCGTCCTCAATGGGGCTGTAAAGAAGTTTAGACACTGGATGTGTCTTCTGGAGCCTGAGAAATCTGAGGGCATATAGACTGGCATTTTTGAGGTGACGTATTTTTGTAGGTAATATGGCTGCCTCTACTTCCAGGGCTTCCTCGGAGCCTGGGGAAATGCACCTGTGATGGCAACTAGAGCCCTATTCTGAATCTTATTATATTGGTAGGTAAGTGATATAGATCCAGGCCGATTGAACCATAGAACGGATCCGTAGTCCATGACTGAGGTTACACATGAAAGATATAGTTGACGAAGAGAGTTGAGTTTCATGCCAGCTGATGGCCTTGCCAGTCTTTTGAGCCGTTCCCAGACTGCATTGCCAAGTTGGAGTCGCTTCTGCACATGACATTTAAAGGTGAGTTTCCGATCAAACCAGATACCAAGCCATCTTACTACCTCTTTGGGTTGAAGTAAGGTACCTTGTACTCTTATGGGTAGAGTGACAGGCTGTCGGTGTCGATGAAAGTGTATCAGCTCTGATTTATCCACCTCGAAAAGGATGTGGTGATCTCTAGCTTTTTGGAGTAAGGAATTAGCACAATCCTCCAGGAATGAAATATTTTTGTAATGGAAGTGGAAGCTGTTGAGAGAGATATATCATCTACATAAGATAATTGTAGATAGTTAGTGCCTCTTACTTTAGGAAGAAGGTATTTAATTGAGATCAGAAAAAGAATTGGTGAGATAGGGCTTCCTTGTGGTGTGCCTGAAACTTGGTGAATCTTACTCATCTGACCATTGAAGGAGAGTCGAATTTTGCGCTTGGTCAAGAAAGACTGACACCACAAGATGAAGCTGTCTGGTAGACTCAATTGGTGTAGGATGCTGATTAGTTTAGAAGGGTGAAGTCGATCAAATGCCCCCATGATATCCAGGAAAAGTGTGCTGACCATTCGCTTTTTGGCATGGTTTTCTTCAACAAAAGCTTGTAGCAGCAAAGCAGCATCAATAGCAGACCTTTGCTTCCTTCCACCCATTTGACTTGGGTCCAAGAGGTCATCTGAAACATTTGCCAGATAGGAAAGTCTATTGGCAAATAATTTCTCCAACAATTTTGACATGCAGGGCAACAGAGATATGGGTCTGTAAGCCTTGGGTTCAGAGTAGTCTTTTTTATTTCTTTTTGGAATAATAATTCCAATAGCTTCCTTCCAAGAGTCAGGATGATGACCACCCTGAAACAAGGCTTGATATGCTTTGAAGAAAAAGTCTGGTAGAGTCTGAACAGCATGCTTGAGCATCTGCCATCCAATTTGATCCACTCCTGGTGCAGTTGACTTGTTTGGAATAGCTCTAAAGAATTCCTCTTGGTTGAGTTCTGGCCACTCCCATCTCAACTTGCCTCCGGATGAAGATGGGATCTGGGGTATACTAGTTGAGGCCATATTTGTTAGGGAATTTAACTTTGGAAAAAGATTCAAAATAAGAGCATCAGATTTGGCAGAAAATGATGATGCAGTTAAAGGTTCACTACTATCAGAAAGAGTATATTTCAAGTTTGGAATCAAAGGGCTTTGCTGGTGTGAAGCATTAGAATATTGAAATGCAGTATAAGCTGTCCTTCCTTGAGCTTGCTCCAGAAATTTGTCCCAGTGTTTGCTTTTGTGTTCAGAAATGGATCGAAAGTATTTGTTCCTTGTCCTTTGGGCATCTTCTATGATCTCAGGATCCAGTGTCTTTTTGGCTAGCCTCCTCAATTGGTGGTAATTTTCCGAAGATTTGTGAGCTCCTCTATCCACCATGATTTTGATCTTGGTGAAATTCTGCTTCTAGGAATAGCATTATTAGCGGCTTGATGGATGATTTTCTTTAGTAAGATAGCTATTCCATCAAAGTTCCTGGTAATGATAAGCTGGTCCAGCTCGGAATTTGCCTTGCTTTCAAGTGCTGCAAGGTTATTTCCAAAGATATCCCAGTTAGCATTTTTCAAGTTGAAACTAGCAGGTTGATTTTCTCCAGCATTATTAATTGGTGAAGTGATTGAGGTTTCAAAGCTTATAACTTCATGGTCTGATCCTGTACACTCACTATATTTCCAGTTATGCCATTGAAGCCTCTGAAAGCCAGAAAAATAGGTCAGATCAATAATGGACATTTTCTTTGTGTTAGATCTGTGGAAGGTTCCACCAAACCTTCAATGATGGTGAAATCATTAAGGAGAGTGGCTTGGTTTTTCTCCATGTAGTTAGCAAAAGCTTCTGCATTTGGTGAAGGTGAGTTGATGGCTTGGTTCCAAGATGGGTGATGAAGATTGAGGTCTCCAAGAAGCAAAAAGGTCTATCCCATTTTATATCCAGCTGTAAAAGTCGTTCAGTAGTGAGTGTAGGCTGAGATGTGTCTTGAGATTTTTCATTATAGATATTTAAAAGATGGAATGATTCTCCAGGTGCATCTATCTGGAGGAGCTGCATGTCTGGGTCGTGAACAAGGTCTAGTCTTGGTGAAACATTAATTGTACAATGTCGCCTGATATAAATCAAGACTCTAGGGCGAAAAGAAGTATCTTGGTGTGGGACAATTGGAATATAGGAGGGGTGAGAAAGTGGTGAGTATTTTTTGTTATTTTATTATAATAGAGGTATGGCTCCTGAATACAAAGAATTGATGCATCTTCCTTCAGGGCCACCTCGAAGAATGATTGAAGGATTTCTCTCCCTCTGGCAGTATTGTGCTGGCAAATTTTGATGTGATCTATCATAAAAGTGCCTTATAGATTTCGCAGTTGTGTTTCTGGAGAGCTGTGTGGCTCCCAGAGTTGCAGTTGGCACACTTCACTGGATGATGGTGCAGTTGTCCGAGGTTGCACAGGTGTTGCACTTGTGCTCAGTGGTGAGGTGACAGCCCTTGCAGACTGCACAGACAGGATCTCTCTTGCAGGTCATGAAGAGGTGACCATATTTCAGGCACTTCTTGCACTGAGTTCGGCTTGTAGTAAGCTTGTAGTTTGATACTTTGAGAAGCAATCCTCCAACTAGTATCCCTCTAATTAGAATCTTATTTTTCTCTTCTTCAGAAGTGATGCTGAAGATGACAGGACAAGTAGGGCCATTAGGATTATTTGTAAGCCATCTTGGAATGCCAATTACTTCCACACCCAGGTTGAAATCTTCAACTTCCTCTTGAAAAGAAGTTATTGGTAGACTTGTTGGTACCCCATAGGCTACAAGTTTTGGAAAGTTATTCACTTTTTGAATGGTGTCAATTGGCCATTTTCCGAAGAGCATGATCCATTTATCCTGTGCAGATAGTAGCTCATCTGGGGTAGAGTCAAAGCAGGTGAGGACAAGGTTGTTTTTAGGAGAGGTGTGGACTCTTGCCACAGCTTTCTTGCCAAGAAGTCTGTTCATGTTGTCCCTAACACTGATAGCATTGTAGGCAGGTACAGAAGCCCCCTTTGTCAAGACAAGAGTTAGGAGTGTGTCAGCATCAGGAGTATTAGAGTGAGTTCTTGGGCAGAAGGAGCCATGTTGCTTGGTGAAGGTAGTGGAAAGGGTTGGATAGAGGTAGCTTGTCTTCTTGTGGTTGACTTTGGTCCAGTTTTGGTCTGATGGTATAGTGGTATTAGTGGTGTGATTGGTGTGAGTGATGTTTGAGGCTACAACACTTGAATAGCTAGCAAGTTTTTAGGCTGGCTGGATGAGCTAGGGAAGTTGTTGGTGGCCATCTGTACTACTTTTGGTGTGATCTTAGGTTTGAGATAATTGTACAATTTTTTTTTCCACAACTTTTTGTGCAGTGGTATTGCCTCTGAGTACTTCTCCTGGAAGAATGTCTTTTCAGTAAAGTCTCGAAAAATTTGCAGCAAATCTAAGATCCTTGTCTGCCTATCTCTGTCAAAGGTCAATTTGTAGGCCACAAGAATTTTATCCCTAGCTGCATAGATTGCATCATCAGCAGAGAGTGCAAATGAATAGGTGGTGGTAGGTTTGTTTAGCTTAGGTGGCTTTGGGTACTCCATTGGTTCAGAGGAGCTTGGGCCACATTTCCGCTTAGAGGGTGAAAATTTTTTCCTGTCACAAGACACAGGAGCAGAAAGGGGATCAGAACTGGTCTCCATGGCTGTAGGATTGTTGTATGAAGATGAGGTTGATCTTAATGGATCAGTTGACGTTGGAAGAGTTAGATTACTTCTCCAGATAGACTGATTGAGCCGTGGTTGAGATGGTAGGTGAATTAAGGGTGGTGGAGATGAAGGTAATGAGGCCCCAGATGGAGGATCAGAGTCAATATCCAGTTTCTTCGCCCACCAGTATGCTAGTAGGGTCGAAAATTAGATGCAAATGTAGGTCTTGGTGATGCGAAAACGAATCCGTTGAGTAATTTAAATTCGTGCGATTTTTACAAAAGTTGTGGTCGAAAAGGTGATCTTTGGCCAGTTGTTGACCTTCTGGATGTTGGATTTTGTATATTAGAGTCTGTGTCATAGCTATATAGCTGAATACACTATGAATTAAAAAAAAAAAAAAAATATCAATCTTACAATAATATTGGACCAGACCAGATAGTATACAATGGAGAGCTAGAAGGCCTCTGTCAGGCTCTTGAGTATACAGGACAACAGATATCTCTTCAAGGATATAAAATCAAAATAATTTCAGACAACAAAGCAGCTATTTATAGATTGCAAACAAACTTACCAAAGCCTGGACAAGCCTGGCAAATGAGAGCCAGTCAAGCAGCAATTCTAGCTATCCAGAATGGAGTCAAAGATATATCCATTGAGTGGGTGCAGGGACATCTCAACATTGAAGGAAATGAAATTGCTGATCAATTAGCTAAGCAAGGAACCAAAGCTTTCCCATCTTTGGCCCCATGCAGTCTAGCATCCATAAAATCAAACCTCTCCCAATTGACAATGAATGAATGGCAAGATGACTATCTCAAGTATAAAACAAGGGCAAGAAAAAACAATCCATCCGCCTACTCAGCCAATTTTCAACCCAAATTTGTTCAAAAAATACAAATACCTTCAGGAGTACCCAGAAAGATAGCAAGCTCCTTCTACCAACTTAAACTTGGCCATGGATATTTCCGAGGATATATGTACAAAATAAATAGACAAAGCACAGGTCTTTGTGACTGCAATGGAACAGCAAAACAAACACCTAAACATCTCCTATTGGAATGTGCTAAGTATAAGAATGAACAAAAGAAACTACTTGAGGACCTGAGAGTGGAAAGACCAACAATGAAATTACTTCTCCATACAACCAAGGGAATAAAATTAACAATAGAATACCTGAGGAACACTCACATTGCAACCTTGAAACGGTTCAGTGAAGGAGAATGGCCTGATTAGGGGAGTCATAAATTGAAAGAAAAGGCATCACAGGAATTTGACTAAGATATTAGAAACAGATATGAAGGGAAATGATTTTGAAATGTGTGGTGTGTTTGTTTTTATTTTGTTATTTTTTTTCGAATTTTTTTTTTGTAGTAAATTTCTTTTGTCAGGTACAGAGCTACCCCCTGGTGAACCAATTATGGGATTCCCAACATCAAATCAAGTAAACCCCAATTGGAATGAATAAGAAAAGTTGTATTTAAATAGCCTGTCCTACATAGTTAGAAACTGAAATAGGACATAAATGGATTAATTAATTAATTACAGTCAAAGCTAATGCATGCAATCCTTCATGTAATGCATGTAAACTCAATGCATGCAATTCTTCATGTAACCCTTGTAAACTCAATGCATGCAATCCTTCATGTAACCCTTGTAAATGCAATGCATAAGATTTCTTGTTCATATCCTGGTCTCATTCAGGGCTTTGCATAATTGTGCATATAGTTGGGTGCATAGTTTATGCAAACATTTATGAATAGCACTTTCATGATTACAGTAATTATTTTCAACACTTTTCACATCAGATCAGGATGGTATCTCAAGGGTGTACCATTCATCTTCAATGGTGTCCTGCACATGTTGGTATAGAAGGAAATGAACTAGCAGACAAACTAGCCAGAAACGGAATTAAAAAACAAGCCATGAGAAGAGACAAGTTTATAACTCATTCATTTATGAAACAAAAAGCAAAAGAATTGGTACTAGAAGAATGGAAGAGAGACTGGAACCTCGAGCTTTGGCATGAGGAAGAGGGCCGGAAAGCAAAAGGACTGGGCAATTACTACAGGATCCAGGCTCAGACTAACCAACCCAGCCTTTTGTCACGGACTGACCCTGTAAAGTTGTGTTGCACCTGGCCAACTGTGTCATGAGTGTACTCAAATCACAGTTAATGCGTTGCGATAGTTACAGTGTTGCGATAGCAACAGTTACCACCCAAGATACCAATCTGTTGCTATGATACGGATGTAGGCTATGGCACCACCGGTTATGGTAACTGCTCTCATGTACTTAAGGGAGCTCTGAGACTGTATCTGTACTGTAGCTTCTTGTCTTGTAATTTACCTACTCTCTTGATCTCATCTTCGTTCTCGTCCTAGTCCTCGTCTTCGTCTCCGTCCTAGTCCTCGTCCTACTCTCCGTCCTAATCCTAGTCCACCGTCGACGAGCCCTGACATTACAAGAAGCTCTCAAAACATCTTCGACAATCCGCACCATGTCTTCATCGGCCCCAATTGACATGAACCTTACCCCAGAGGTTTTGAACGAACTGAGCAACATTTCCGACGTCTCTCAACTTGTGCAAGGGGTACAAAATAAACCGGAACTCATGCTTTCTGCGATTCAAGCACTTGTCAAAAGCAAGAATGCCACAACTGTAGAACTGGAGAATGCACAGAAAAGAGCAGTTATGCTCGAAAAACAGGCAGCTAAGGGGAAACGCCCATCAGTTGACATGGAGGCCGTCATGAGCCATTTTACCGATGCCCTGAAAGAATCTAAAAAGCCTAGGTCTGTGATGATCCCTGATCCGCCAATTTACTCGGGTTCGAAAGAGGATTTCGACTTGTGGAAGGGAAACATGTTAATGAAACTCAATGTCAATCAGGACCACTTCTCCGACGACCAAGCCAGAATGGTCTATATTTATTCAAGACTGGATAAACAATGCCAGGCCCACCTCCACGCTTGGGTTACAAATGGTTTCATAAGATTTCCTTCGGCTGTTGATATGATGGATACCCTGCATGTAATATTCCACGACCCCAACCTGGAACGTGATGCATCCGCCCGATTGCATAACAATCCTCAAAACAACAAACCTTTTTCGTTATGGATTTCTGAGATCCGCCGAGACGCAGCCATCGCAAACTACGATCCAAACTCTGTCTACCTTCGTGACTTAATGTTCCATAATTTAAGCTTGGATCTCAAAAAGGCATTGGTGCATGAAAGAGGGTTGAGGAAAATGGATTTTAATGAAGCAGTTGCAACCCTCCAGGACATGGAGAATGATCAGAAATTTTACCTCAACGCCTTGTCCGGTTCTAATCAGCAACAGTTACCAGCACGTACTCTGCAACATGACCCGCACCTCACACGATTTAGATCAACGGGAGACCTAATGGACCTCTCCACTGCTGATGTGCGGCCACGCGGCCCTTTATCATCAGAGGAAAGAACTCGTCGTCGCCAGCTTGGGTTGTGCCTGTACTGTGGAGGTAACGGCCACCTAGTAAGGTCATGTCCAATAAAGCCATCCCGCATCCAATTACATGGGAAATCGGCTGAAATACAAGAGTCTACACCAATTCTTGATTCGGGAAATGCCAGAGCTCTTCAATAAGTCGCCTGAAGAGCTCGTTGCCAGCATTAAAACTATCATCCACATCTGTTGTTGGAAAATCATGGAAGGAATCCCGTCATTTTGTAATTAACTGCTTTACTTACAATTATGAAACAAAACCTATTACTTCTCGTGCTCTAATTGACAGTGGCGCTTCTGCTTGTGGATTTGTTGATGCTCAGTTTGCGCGCAATAATAAACTTAATTTGAAACTTTTAGAACAGCCTCGCTCCCTATGTGTCTTCGACGGAACCGAATCCTCAGCAGGTCAAATCACTCATTTGGCTATGACCTCACTTACTATAAATGGCCACACTGAAAATATCTATCTATTTGTGACTACCCTAGCGCAATTTGATCTCGTCCTTGGACTTCCCTGGTTGCAACTTCACAATCCAAAAATATGTTGGGCAGAGAACACTATTCTCTTTAATAATCCTAGTTGTAAGACACATTCAATTAAATTTCCAGCTAAAGTGAAAGCTTTAGCCCCAGAAGAGATATCTGCAATAAAGACTGCCAAGTGTGCGACTAAAGTTCCGATCCCTTCCCTACATATTGAAAGTTGCGACTTGAAATCATTTGAAAAGTCCGCCGCCAGAAAAGATCATGCTATCCTAGCAATAAGCATGGATGATATCAACGAAGCACTGAGTGAGAAACCAACAGTTGATCCGGCCAAGTTCCTGCCAGTGGTGTATCATAAATACCTCTCTGTATTTTCAAAGGATGAAGCTGATAAGCTACCACCTCACAGGCCAAGTGATCATCGTATTATTTTGAAATCAGGCTCTGAAGCACCGTGGGGTCCCTTGTACGGAATGTCTCGAGAAGAACTCCTAGTTCTCCAGAAGTATATCAAAGAAAACCTACAGAAAGGGTTCATCAGGGCCAGTTCATCCCCTGCATCATCTCCCGTCTTATTTGTCAAAAAACCTGGAGGTGGCCTCAGATTCTGCGTAGATTATCGCGCTCTGAATGACCTTACAATTAAGAACCGATATCCCATCCCACGAATCAATGAGACTCTAACCCTACTCGGAAAAGCCAAGTATTTCTCCAAACTAGATGTTATCTCAGCATTCAACCGAATGCGTATTGCGAAAGGAGATGAATACTTAACTGCATTTCGAACACGGTTTGGTCTGTATGAATACCTCGTAATGCCGTTTGGGTTAGCAAATGCGCCAAGCTCATTCCAAAATTACATTAATGACACCCTCAGAGAATATCTTGACAAATTTTGTACAGCTTATATTGATGACATTCTCATATTCAGTCAGTCTTTAGAAGAACATATCAATCATGTGAAGCAAGTTCTCAGTCGCCTTGAGCGTGCAGGTTTACAGATTGATATAAAGAAATGCGCATTCCATGTCCAATCAGTCAAGTTCCTCGGTCTCATCATCACTACTGATGGTATCAAAATGGACCCAGGAAAGCTAGATGCCATTGAATCTTGGCCTACCCCAGAAAATAGTAAAGAAGTTTCTCGATTTATTGGATTTACTAACTTCTATCGGAGATTCATCCGAGGATTTGGATCCATTGTTATGCCATTGACTGACTGCCTTAAGAAGGATAAACCCTTTTCGTGGAGTGTTGAACAGGACACTGCATTCACATTAATTAAGAAAAAATTTCGAGAAGGGGAGGTGCTCTCTCACTTTAATTGGGAGCGTCCAGCTCGTCTAGAAACGGATGCTTCTGATCGAGGGACAGGAGGAGTTTTACTTCAGCCTGATGAACTCGGTAGTTGGAAACCAGTCGCATTCTTTTCTCGTAAAATGAACCCGGCAGAATCCAATTACGAAATATACGATAAGGAACTTCTAGCAATTGTGCAAGCCTTCGAAGAGTGGCGTCCAGAGCTAGAAGGATCTCCTGAACCCATAGAAGTTGTCACTGATCACAAAGCTCTGGAGTATTTCATGAAGTCCCGACTACTCAGCCGGCGTCAGGCTAGATGGAGCGAGTTCTTATCACGGTTCAATTTCAAGATTTGTTACCGACCGGGTTCTCAAAATGGACCAGCCGACGCGTTGTCTCGCCCATCCGGGTCCCCCGATCCAAATCTTCAAAAATTCCTTGAGCAACGAGTTCTTAAACCACATAATCTGATGCCTGGCATGGGAGACAGCCAATTATTAGCTAATGTTTCAGTTGAGCAGATTGAAAACTTACACTCTACTAAGCCCACAGATGAATCCATGACAAACACTGTAGATGCAACAACTCCTCTGACATTTCTGGAACGAATCCGTCAAAGTTACTGTGCTGACAAGTCTACTGTAGCTGTGATAAAAGCCCTGAAGGACCATAAAGCGCCTAGAATCAAAAATTTCACCCTTGCTGAGTGCGCATTTAGTAATGGTCTCTTGTTTTACAGGAACAAAATTGTAGTCCCACAGGGTGAACAAGATCATTCCTTAACATTAGAGATTATTCAATCGCATCACGATCCGCCAGCAGCCGGGCATCAAGGAGCAGCTGCGACGTATTCTGTTATCGCACGTAAGTTCTTCTGGCATGGTATGTTAGTTCAAATAAAGAGATTTGTTCGGAATTGTCACACCTGCTCACGAATCAAACCAAATCGCAAAGGAGCTCAAGGACTGCTATGCCCTCTTCCGGTCGCAAACGAAAGATGGCGACATGTTGCTATGGATTTTGTTGTTGACTTACCTACAAGCAAAGATTGGAATGAAGTCGAGTACAATAGTATGCTTGTCGTCGTGGACAGAATGACTAAGCAGGTCCACGTTACCCCATGCAACGACTTGACTGCACGTAATACCGCGTACCTATTCTACAGAGACTGTTTCCGTCTTCATGGTCTGCCAGACACCATAACTTCCGACCGCGGTAGTCAGTTTACCTCCGAATTTTGGAAATGGACATGTAAATTCCTGCAAATAGATCATCGACTGTCAACTGCTTTCCACCCGCAAACTGACGGCCAGACCGAACGCATGAATGCACGCATCGAGCAACATCTCAGAGCATATGTCAACTTCGTGCAAAATGATTGGGTGCGCTTCCTACCATCTGCAGAATTTGCCCTAAACAACCATGATACGCAAGTTACAGGCACATCGCCATTCCTGGCCGTATATGGTCTGCATCCACGGTCTGGTTCCGAACTTTCTGCTCCTATGTCTAGTCCGCCAGCACCCGCATCCATTAAAATTGAAAGAAATGACGCTGAGATTCTTATATCTAACATGCAAAAAATTGAGAAATTTATCACTCAAAATATTGAGCTCCACACTGCCCAGTATGAAGACCAAGCTAACAGGACAAGGACAGCTGCAAGGAACTATCAACCTGGAGACTTAGTCTGGCTTAACTATAAGAATATTCGCCTCTTACGTCCTTGTCGTAAATTAGATTATAAAAACGGGGGTCCTTTTAAGATTATTGAGCCTGTAGGAAAATATGCTTTTAGGTTAGAGCTTCCCTCCTCATCTAAAATACACCCTGTCTTCCACGTTTCGCTTCTCTCTCCGGTCGCCAGGGACCCGCTACGCAGTCAAACCTCAGGACCCCCGCCAACTCTCGATGCCGAAGATTCTAACCCCGAGTACGAAATTGAAAAGATAATTGGTTCACAGTGGGTTAATAACGAATTGCATTACCTCGTTCGTTGGAAAGGTTACGGCCCTGAAGATGATTGGAGTATACCCGTTTCTCATGCAGATGGATTCAAAGAATTGGCTAAGGATTTCCATCAACTCAATCCTTCAGAACCTAAGCCTAGCGACAAAATTCCAGACACAACTGTAAATACCTCTCGCCGGAGCTCGAGGAAATTAAGGAGGGGGTAATGTCACGGACTGACCCTGTAAAGTTGTGTTGCACCTGGCCAACTGTGTCATGAGTGTACTCAAATCACAGTTAATGCGTTGCGATAGTTACAGTGTTGCGATAGCAACAGTTACCACCCAAGATACCAATCTGTTGCTATGATACGGATGTAGGCTATGGCACCACCGGTTATGGTAACTGCTCTCATGTACTTAAGGGAGCTCTGAGACTGTATCTGTACTGTAGCTTCTTGTCTTGTAATTTACCTACTCTCTTGATCTCATCTTCGTTCTCGTCCTAGTCCTCGTCTTCGTCTCCGTCCTAGTCCTCGTCTTCGTCCTCGTCTTCGTCTCCGTCCTAGTCCTCGTCTTCGTCCTAGTCCTCGTCTTCGTCCTAGTCCTCGTCTTCGTCCTAGTCCTCGTCTTCGTCCTAGTCCTCGTCTTCGTCCTAGTCCTCGTCCTACTCTCCGTCCTAATCCTAGTCCACCGTCGACGAGCCCTGACACCTTTCATTCAAGTTATTTAAATTTCAAGATCATAGCAGGGAGACAGAGTCAGGATTTTTCCAGGCTAGGCTGGGAATTGGAAATACTCGAGTGTATCTGCACATGATTGGAAAAGTTGAAGATGACATATGCAATTTTTGTTCAAAACAAAGGCAGACTGTGCAACATTTATTGTTACATTGTCCAAAATTTAAAAACCAAAGGAACAGATGTTTTAAGGGCATAGAACCAAGAACCTTACCTATATTATTTCGAACAAGAAGAGGAAAAGAAGCACTTCTTAAATATTTGGATACATCCAAGTGCATGGTGGCACATAAAGGGAGTTGAACTAGGATAACTAAATTGGAAATTTGAAAAGTTTTTGAAAGATTGTATTTCAGAAAGGAGTTTTGGGGAACTAAATTATGTAAATAATGTGTCATAGCTAGATAGCTGAATACACTATGATTAAAAAAAAAAAAAAAAAAAGAGAAATATTTTATTTATTTTTTTATTTATTTTTGCCTTTTATAATGAAATTGTTTTTTTATTTTCAACTTTTTGCTTTTTCAATTTTTTAATTTCTTTTTAAGGATTTAGACTATAAATCACGTGATTGAGGCACTGATCATGTGATTTTTGCCAAGGTTTGCTAAGGCTTGGCAGCACTAGTGCGAAAAATTTTCTTCAAGCTGGAAAAATTGAGTTTTCATCAATATTATTATTAATTTTAATTTAAAGCCACTACTGAGTCTATAACTATGAGAGGCTAGTTCTAATTATAATACATTCCCTGGTATATTCTTTATGTTTTCCAATTGATTTTGAGGATAAATTCCTGGTGTGACCCTGCAACTTTTATCAAGTATATGTCTCTTTCTTTATTATAAGTGATTTTGTTTTGTATAATTTTCAATCTTTGATGGTCTTTTATAAATTTTCTTATCTGTTCCATCCAAAAACTCATGTCACCCCTTCCTTCTCCCCCAAATGCCACGTCCTGGTACAGATCCCTGTTTTGAGCAGAAAGTGAAGTGTATTCTCAATGCCTTTTTCAGTATTTAGTAGAAGCCTCATACTCAAATTGTTTCCATTCATTTTTGCCCGGAGCTCTGCCCTCTCTTTTTTGTATTCAGAACAGCTCAGAAGCAAGTGTTCAGGGGTTTCCTTCCTTCCACAATTGCATAAGTCTGTGTTGCTGTGTTCAAATTTGAAAAGATAACTTTTGATGTATCCATGGCCAAGTTTAAGCTGGTAGTAGGCACTTGCTGTCATTTTTCCGAAACCACCTTTTCGACCACAACTTCTGTAAAAATCGCACGAATTTAAATTACTCAACGGATTCGTTTTTGCATCACCAAGACCTACATTTGCATCCAATTTTTGACCCTTCTAGCTTATTGGTAGACAAAGGAAATGGATGTTGACTCTGAACCGCTATCTGGTGGCTCAATACCCTCCTCCCCACCACCCTTAATTGACCTACCATCTCAACCACGGCTCAATCAGTCTATCTGGAGTGGTAATCTAACTCTTCCAACCTCAACTGATCCATTAAGATCAACCTCATCTTCATACAACAATCCTACAGCCATGGAGACCAGTTCTGATCCCCTTTCTGCTCCTGTGTCTTGTGACAGGAAAAAAGTTTCACTCAACAAGCGAAAAACTGGTCCAAGCTCAAGTAAACCAACCAACTACCCAAAGCCTCCTAAGCTCAATAAACCTGTCAACAACTATTCTTTTGCACTCTCAGCTGATGATGCAATTTATGCAGCCAGGGATAAACTTCTGGAGGCCTATAAATTGACTTTTGATAGGGATAGACAGACAACAATCTTGGACTTGCTACAAATTTTTCGAGAATTCACTGAAAAGGATGTTTTGCCTGGAGAAAAAGTCAGGGGGACTACCACTACACCAACATCAGTGCCAAAAAAAATTGTCCAAATTATTAGTAAACCAGCCTCCTCCAGTGGAACTACACCTATGGCCACAAACTATTTTCCCAGCTCATCTAGTCGGCCAACCAAGATTCCCAGCTACTCTAGTGTGGCAGCCCAATCAATCTACCACACCACTGCACCATCAGGCCAAAAATGGACTGAGGTTAATTATAACAAGACCAAGCTGCCTATGACTAAAGTAGCCAAACCAACTACAACCAGCACTCCAGCTACCACAGCTCCTACCACCACCACCACTGGCCCAGATGCTGATACACTTCTGATACTTGTCTTGACAAAGGGTGCTTCTGTTCCTGCCTACAATGCTATCAGTGTCAGGGACAACATCAACAGACTACTGGGCAAGAAAGCTGTTGCAAGAGTACACACCTCCCCTCAAAAGAACCTTGTTTTAACCTGCTTTGACTCCACTCCAGATGAGCTACTGTCTGTACAGGATAAATGGATCATGCTCTTTGGAAAATGGCCTATTGACACCATTAAAAAAGTGAACAACTTTCCAAAGCTGGTAGCCTATGGGGTACCAACTAGCCTACCAATAACTTCATTTCAAGAGGATGTAGAAGATTTTAACCTGGGTGTTGAAGTGATTGGCATTCCAAGATGGCTCACAAACAACAATAATGGCCCTACTTGTCCTGTCATCTTCAGCATCACCTCTGAAGAAGAGAAAAATAAGATTCTAAATAGGGGGATATTAGTTGGAGGACTGCTGCTAAAAGTATCCAACTACAAACAAACTACAAGCCGGACTCAGTGCAAGAAGTGCCTGAAGTATGGTCACCTCTTCATGACCTGCAAGAGGGATCCTGTCTGTGCAGTCTGCAAGGGCTGTCACCTCACCACTGAGCACAAGTGCAACACCTGTGCAACCTCGGACAACTGCACCCATCATCCAGTGAAGTGTGCCAACTGCAACTCTGGGAGCCACACAGCTCTCCAGAAACACAACTGCGAAATCTACAAGGCACTTTTATGATAGATCACATAAAAATTTGCCAGCACAATACTGCCAGAGGGAGGGAAATCCTTCAATCATTCTCCGAGGTGGCCCTGAAGGAAGATGCATCAATTCTTTGTATTCAGGAGCCATACCTCTATTTTAATAAAATAACAAAAAAATACTCACCACTTTCTCATCCCTCCTATATTCCAATTGTCCCATACCAAGATGTTTTTTTCGCCCCAGAGTCTTCACTTATATCAGGCAACATTGTACAATCAACATTTCGCCAAGACTAGACCTTGTTCACGACCCAGACATGCAGCTCCTCCAGATAGATGCACCTGGAGAATCATTCCATCTTTTAAACATTTATAATGAAAAGTCACTAACATCATCAACACCCTTAACAACTGTTTCACGCTTGTAACAATCAAAAATAGAGTGGGACAGGCCATTACTACTATTGGGTGATCTTAACCTTCATCATCCATCTTGGAATCCAGCTGTCAAATCACCATCAACTAGCTCACAAGAATTTGCAACATACATGGAGACATGTCAGGCAAGACTTATAAATGATTTTACAGAAATTGAAGAGATGGGTGGAACGTTTCATAGATCCAACTCTAAAAATATATCTATAATTGATCTGACATTTGTAACCAGTTTTAAAATCCTCCAATGGTGTAACTGGAGATATTTGGAAAGTACATGATCTGATAATGAAGTGATCAGCTTTGAAGCCAATTTAAAATCCTCACTATTTAACAACCAAAATTGTCTCCCAGCCAACTATAACTTAAAGGTGGCAAACTGGGAAATCTTTGAGAAAAATCTCAGATCTCTTGAAGAAAATTCTAGTCTATGCCTGCAACAGTATATTCAGCAGAAAAGATACAATGATATAGCTATTTTAATGAGAGAAACTATTCAAAATGCAGCAGAAAAATCTGTACCTAGATCTAAACCATCAGCGATATCAAAATCTTGGTGGACAAAAGAGCTAACATCCCTTCGAAAAATATTTCATTATTTCAAACGCAGTTCAAAAAGGAACCTGACACCAGAAGCAATGGAACAAGCACGAACAGCAAGGAACATATATTTCAAAGCAATCACTCAACATAAAGCTCAACATTGGCAGGATTTTATAAAGCAGGCACAAGGAAAGACAGCATTTACTGCCTTAAAAAACTCCAACCCATCAAGACAACAAAGTCCACTAGAACCAAATTTGACATATACTAGAGCTAATGGCAATGAAAAGATAATTGCATCAACTTTTGCTGAGAAATCTGATGCATTAATCTCTCAACTGTTTCCGAAAATAACCTCACAAGTAACTATGTCTCCTCTCAATGTGCCACAGATTCCAGCACCCACTAGAGGTGATGCTAGTAGGGAATGGCCAGAGCTTAATGAAGAAGAGTTCCTTCGAGCAATCCCAACAAATTCAACTGCACCAGGGTTGGATCAAATTGGATGGCAGATGCTGAAGTTTGCTATTAAAATCCTTCCTAAATTTTTCTTCACAGCATATCCTGCCTTGTTTCAAAGTGGTTACCATCCCTCGGAATGGAAAGAAGCCATTGGAATTATTATTCCCAAGAAAAAAAAGAAAGACTATTCTGCACCAAAGGCCTACAGACCCATCTCTTTACTACATTGTATGTCAAAATTACTGGAGAAGATTTTTGCCAACAGACTTTCCTTTCTAGCCAACACATCAGATCATCTACTTGACCCAGGTCAAATGGGAGGACGTAAACAGAGATCTGCTATTGATGCTGCTTTGTTACTTCAAGCATTTGTTGACAAAAATCAAGCTAAAAAAAGAATTACCAGTACAGTATTCCTTGATATCATGGGAGCTTTTGATAGACTTGATCCACAACAGCTTCTCAAGATCTTGGATAAACTAGGACTGCCACCTATCCTCATCACTTGGTGCAAGTCATTTTTGAACCAGCGCCAAATCCGACTCTCATTTAATGGACAATTAAGTAAATCTTATCAAGTGACAGGCACACCTCAGGGTAGTCCAATCTTGCCAATCTTATTTCTCAATTCTATCAGATACCTTTTGCCAGAAATCAAGAGCATAAATTTTCTACAGCTATCTTATATAGATGATATCTCTATCTCTACAGCATCAACTTCCATATATAAGAATGCTAAATTCCTCGAAAAGTGTACTACCAATCTAATTCAAAAAGCTCAAGAACTGAAGATCATCTTTGAAGTTGAGAAATCAGAGCTCATACACTTTAACCGACAACGCAATCCTGATTCTGTTCCCATCTATGTTCTTGACACCATTTTGATACCCAAAGAGGTTGTAAGATGGCTTGGAATCTGGTTTGACCGGAAACTAAACTTCAAGGTACATGTTGAAAAGCGTATTCAACTTGGAAATGCTGTCTGGGAAAGGCTGAAGAATCTATCCAAGCCCTCAAGGGGAATGAATTTAAATAACCTGAGGCAACTTTATCTATCTTGTGTAACCTCAGTTATTGATTATGGGTCTATACTTTGGTTCAATCAAATTGGGTCTTCTACACTGACTTCAAAATATAACAAGCTACAAAACAGAGCACTGGTTACAATTACAGGAGCATTTCCACAAGCCCCTAGAAAAGCTTTGGAGGTAGAGGCAGCTATACTCCCATCAAAAATACGTCATCTCAAACATGCCAGCCTTTATGCCCTCCGTATCCTCCGGCTCCAGAAGACCCATCTCATCCCCAAAAGCCTCTATAGCCAATTTGAGGATGAGCTCAGTCTAGCCAATGAGCAAGATCCGAGGATTTTAAAGGAAATAACTAACTACTCATCACAACTAGCCAGGTTCACCAAGCTATTGACTAACCTATCGATTAATCATAGGTTGGAAGCCAGTGACAATAAATGGAACCCTCCCTGGTTAAGGTCATCTATCAAAGTCAATATTTCTACATCCCCCAAAGGAGAAGCAGTAACAGAACACAACCAACTACTCAATCAAATCCCAGCCTCTGCAACAAAGATTTATACTGATGGATCATTAACTGAAGGAAAGGGAAGCAGCATAGGTTTTGTGATCTATCCTCCAAATACTGGACCTATCAAGTGTTTCTCGGCCATTCTTGGCCATGAGATGGGGATAATTGATGCAGAATCCTTCAGCATCTTAAAAGCCACAAGACATGCTAAGAAATTGTCAAGTTGACAACAATTTATATCTTTTCTGACAGCCAAGCAGCACTTTTAAAGATAAAAAATGGCTCCAATTTATTCTCTCACCATATCTGAAAAATTGGAATTGGTAAAAATATCATACTTACATGGTGTCCAAGACATATGGAAATTGAAGGAAATATGCTGGCCGACACTCTAGCAAAGAGAGATTCAAGTCAGCATGCAACTAAGCATTTTTTTTTTTTTGTTTTAATTCATTTTGTATTCAGCTATAAATCTATGACAATTTATCTAATAATTACACAGTGGCAACATCAAATTTCTTATCCCTCCCTTACTCCTGCTTGCTCAAATATTTATATTTCCAATTTTTTGTGTTTCTAGTTAATCTCCTTTCTGTGCATTTATACACTTTGAAGCCTTCAAAAACTTTAGCAATGCTTCTTTCCCCCTTTTTGTTCGGAACAATATTGGGAGTATGAATGGCTCTATATTAGTAAATGATTCCTTTCTTTCTTTGGTATAGATTTGACAATGCAACATCAAATGTTGCATAGTCTGCTTCCCATTTTTACAAAAATTACATGTTTCATCTTTGGTTTTCCAAATTTTGAATAGGTTTGCTCTTATATTGCCAATTCCTGTCTTTGCCTGGAAGTATGCTGACTCAGTACTCCTGTTATGACCTTGAAAATTCAAAGGTTTGGTTGAAAAGGTTGGTATTAATGTCTGAGCCTGGATCCTATAAAACTTGCCTAGACCCTTACTTTTTCTCCCTTCCTCCTCATGGAAGAGCTCAGAAGTCCAGTCATGAGTCCACGCTTCAATTATAAGCTCCTTAGCTCTTTGAGTTAAAAATGAGTATGTAGTGAACTGATTACTTCTCATAACCTTCTTCTTGACAGCCCCCCTGGCTAATCTATCAGCAAGCTCATTTCCCTCAATGCCTCCATGTCCTGGGCACCAAGAGAGGTGAAGGATGCAAGCTTCTGATTCTTTTCTGATCTGGTGAGAGAAGAAATTATCCCTCTTCTGGATCCTTCTAAGGCTGGCCTGACTGTCAGTGAAGGTATGGTAGGTTCCATTAGGTATTATCTTTTTCAGATGTCTAATAGCAAAAAGGATACACAGAGTCTCTGCATCAGTTATCCCCATGGATTCCCCTAGGTTAAAGGAGAAGACCTTCATCTCTCTACTAACTGGTAGGTACAAAACAAAGCCAATACTACATCCTTTGCCCTTTGAAAGGGATCCATCTGTGTAGACAATGGTGGTATTGTTGGGAAGAGATTTGATATGTGCTTTGTGTTCCAGTGCAGCTAGATCTTTTGGAAGCTGTGAAATGTTAATTGGAATTTTGGGCTGAAGCCAAGGAGGGACCCATTTGTCATCTTTTTGTTCTAGCTTCTTCAGATGTGAAAATTGTTTCAACAGTTGTCCAATCCGAGTGAGTTGAGTAGGTGTAGTTGATAGGAAGTTGAAGACTTCAAGATCCAGATCTGAGGATAGTGACAACTCATCCCTCAGTGGAGAAATTAATTTGGATTGAACTTGATGTGATCTTTGTAGTTGAAGTAGTCGGAGTGCATAAGTAAAAGCCTGCTTTTGTAGTCTTACTCTAGTTGGTAAAATTGCTGCCTCGACCTCAAATGCTTTAATGGGGCTGTTATGGTAGGCTCCAGTGACCATTCTACATGCCTCGTTCTGGAGTCTTTGACACTTGTTGATTGAGGCACCTGATCCTCTTTTATTGTACCAAAGAACTGAGCCATAATCCAGGACTGGAATAACACAGCTTAGATAGAGCTGTCTCAGAGCATAGAAGTGTAGTCCTTTGGTTGATGATGAAAGCTGCTTGACCCTCATAAGAGCTCCATGTGCTAGTTGGACGTGCTTTTCCACATGAGTCTTGAAAGTGAGTTTCCTGTCAAACCATATACCCAACCATCTTACCCTTTCCTGGGGGGTTAAGGTAATTCCTTCACTAATGGTCAATGGATCTGTAAGTGGCTTTCGATGGTTAGAGAAATGAATCAGTTCAGTCTTTTCCATCTCAAATGAAATTGATAAGTCTTTGGCCTTTTTCATAACATATTGTAATATATGCTGTAATTGTCTCTCATTTTTGGTTATTGATGTAGATGACACAGAGATTGAGATGTCATCAATGTAAGACAGTTGTAAGTAAGAAAATTTATCTTCAGGTGGGAAGAGATACCTAATTGAAAGTAAGAAAAGTATTGGTGAAATGGGGCTCCCTTGAGGAATGCCAGTGACCAGAAACTCCTGACTTAGTTGCCCATTGAATAAAAGCTTGATGCTTCAGTCTTTCAAAAATGATTGTACCCAGGAAATAAATAGAGCAGGAAGCTGTAGAGATCTCATGACACTTATCAAGGCCTTGGGCTGTAGCCTATCAAATGCACCCAGGATATCAAGCAGAACTGTTGACACAATTCTGTGCTTGGATCTATTTTCTTCTATATATTCCTGCAGGAGTAAGGCTGCATCAATTGCTGATCTCTGCTTCCTTCCACCCATCTGTGAGTTGTGGAGCAAATTGATATTGGTATTTGCAAGAAAAGCCAGCCTATTGGCAAATACTTTCTCCAGCAGCTTTGAAAGACAGGGAAGAAGCGAGATGGGCCGGAAGGCTTTTGGAGAGCTATAGTCCTTTTTGTTTCTTTTTGGTATGATAATTCCCACTGCCTGCTTCCATTGACTTGGATGGTATCCACTGTTAAATAGACAGGTGTAGGCTTGGAAGAAGAAGCTAGGGATGGCTGTGACTGCTGCTCTGATAATTATCCAGTTGATTTGATCTAGTCCTGGAGTAGTAGATTTGCTTGGGATTGCATTTATTAATTCTTCTAGAGTCAAGACTGGCCATTCCCAGGTATTCAAACTGCTTGTATTAGAGATATTTCTATTAGCTGAGGCTGGACTAGTTGTTGTGTCTGGTGCTAAGTTGGTGTGCTGGTTCCAGGCTGATGGGGTGTTGGTTCTTGGACCTTGGTTGGTGGAAAAAGTGAGTGAATCAAAGCCTGACATTTATCTTTGTAACTGATAGCTATATTCTCTTCCATGCTACCAGAATCAGTATAGCTCAAAGTTGGGATTAGTGAAGATTGGGCTCTATCTAGCTTTGAATAATTGTAGGCTGTAAATACAGATTTATTCTTTGCTTCAGCTAGAAATTTTGTCCAATGCTGCTTCTTATTGTATTGAATTTGGTGAAATTATTTATTCCTAGCTTCCTTCACATATACTTCCAATATGGAACAGGCCCCCTTCTTAAAATGGCGATTTAGCCTGAGAAAAGCTATTCTCATCTGCTTCAACTCATCTGTCCACCATGGCTTAGATCTTGATGATAGTTTAGCAGTTGGAATTGAAGCATGAGCTGCATTTTGGACTACATGTTGTAAGAGAGATGCAACTTTCTCGTAGTCATTGTGTTGAATGGCTGCTTGCAATTCAGGCAGGTGAATATTTTGCTGATTATTTATTTCTGACTGAAAGAGTTTCCAATCTGCTTTTTTGAGGTGGTACTTTCCTGGCATTTGGGACAGGCTATTTATAGAGGATGAGGTACCACCAGGAGGAAGCTGTGCCTCAAAAGTGATTAGTTCATGATCTGATCCAGTTGATTGATCATAGTTCCATTTTTGCCACAATATATCTCTAAAGCCAACTGAAAATGTCAGATCAATTATTGAAGTGCTCCTTGAATTTGAGCGATGAAATGTTCCCCCAAACTCTTCCATCACTGATGAGTCATTCAAAAGTTGTGCATTTGTCTCTTCCAGGTAGTTGGCAAGTGAGATAGCCAATGGGTTGAAAGTTTGAATGAGTGGGTTCCAGGAAGAGTGGTGCAAGTTGAAGTCTCCCAGGAGTAGAAATGGCTTATCCAGCTGCAGTTGTGAATTGAGAAAGCGCTGAACAGTATGTTGAGAAAAGGAAGGAGTGAGAGGTTTCTCATTGTATATGTGAATGATATAAAAGGCCTCCCCTGGATGATTAACTTCCAAGATTTGATAGTCTGGGTCAGACACCAAGTCATATCTGGGCATCACCTGAAGCTGGCTTGTCTTCTTGACATAGGTCATGACCCTTGGGCGGAGAAACTGATGAGTAATAGGTGGTATTGCTTGGTAAGCTGAATGTAAGATAGGTTTGAAATTTTGTAAATTTTGGTCATGGAATAAATATGGTTCTTGAACTAAAAGAATGTCTGTTTCCCCTTTGATGGACACATCAAAGAGGGACTGAATGATCTCGCGACCCCTTGCAGTATTGTGCTGACTAAATTTGATGTGACTAAGCATGCCAATGCTTTGAAGAAGTCGCAGTCTTGTCTTTGAAAAGCCAAGTTGGTATTTGATTTGCAATTTGCACATTGCATGGCATGGTGTTCACAGCTCTGTTTTGAATGGCACTTGGTACAGCTGTGATCTGATGTCATATGACCACATAAGCAGATGGCACAGACTGGCAATTTCTTACAGGTTGATTGGTGGTGTCCATAGGATAAACACCTTCTGCATTGAGTCTTCTGTGTTGACTGTTGGAATGGAACAGCTCTAAGATAGAGCCCACCAATCATTACACCTGAACTTAATAAATGATCTTTTTCCTCCTCTGTGGAAACCGAGAAGGTGATAGAGGACCTCATGGACTGCTTGTAATATCTGTTCAGCCATCTAGGCTGGACTTGAGTTGAAATACCCTTGTTGAATCCCACAATCTCTTCATTGATTGACTCAATTGGTATGCAAGTTGGTACTCCATGCACCACAAGTTTTGGCCAGTGGCTGACATTCTGAGCCTTGTGGATAGGCCATCCTTCAAATACTGACTCCCATTTTTCCTGATCTAGCAAAAGCTCTGATGGGGATGAATCCATACAGGTTAAAACAACATTGCCTTTAACTGAGGTGTGGACTCTTGATATAGCTCTCTTTCTCAATATCTTATTTATCCTCTCTCTGACAGTAAATGGTTGGTATGTGGGAAGGATTCCACCTGATTTGGTGACTAGAGTGATAACATTTTCATTATGGAAAGTTGTTATTTGAAGTGGCTCTATTGTTGTTGTTGTTGTTGGTGGTGCAGTTGATGTTGATGACCCTATTGTTTTTCGCTCAGCAATTAGCTCATTGGATCCCTTGCCCATCACTATCATTCTGCTCTTTGGGGTTTGAATGAGATGGGTTTGGGATGCCCCTGATGTCCCATTCTTTAATATTTTGGCATATGACATTGCTGCTGGTTTGATTGGCAATGATTCATTTTTGTTATTGATTGGCCCACTTGCTACACAGGTGGGTGCCTGTTTCTTGAGCTCTCTTAATCTCCCTTCTTCAGTGAAATTTCGAAAGACTTCTAAAAGGTCCAGCACAGAGTTTTGCTTTCCCTTATCTTTAGTCAAGCTATATGCTTTGACCAACAAATCTCTCGCTTTTTCAATAGCAGATAGGTAAGTGAACTGCTCTGCTCTAATTGGCTCAGCTACTTTGATGATCTTCCTACTTTGAATTACACTAGGAATGAATTCTGGTGATTTCCTCTTTTTTGTTTTGGTTTTTTGCTCTTTATTTAATATTTGCTTTGGCACCAGATCCTGTGCAGTTATTGGATCACTGCTGAATGGGCCATTCAAGTTGGTTAGAGAAAATGTTCCTGGAACAGATGGACCTGGTTTGGAATCTCCAGCCTTTTTGGAGCTCCACACAGAGTCAGATAGCCTTGCCACATTTTTGAGATTGAAAGATCTCAGAGATGGTGGTGAAGAAGGCATTATTTTCCCTGATCCTGGTGAAGATGGCATGCTTTTCCCTGATGCTGGTGAAGAAGGCATATTTCCAGCTATACTTGGTAAATATATTTTGAATCTGATATTGCAATACTTTTCAAAATTTTTCTATATGAATTATATAACTAAATTTGATTTGATTTAACTTATTAAAATCTATTTAATTTTTGTTGTTTTTGTTATTATATTTATTTTATTTTTTATTTTTATTTTTTTTAAATGAAAATTAAATGTAATTTGGAAATACACGTAACCTGATGACTGATCACTCTGATCACGCGTCAGGAACGCGTCGCGTGACACGGGTCAAGCCTTGCCAAGGCTGTGGTGAAAGTTTTTGGTCCAAAGGGTCGAAAATGGCTTTTTGATCTAAAAATGTTGAAATATGGGAATGCAGATATTGAAAAGTATATCAATCGAGAGCTGCAGATGATGCGAAACTGAATATGGAGTTTTTAAGGCTGTAGCTGATGGTGGGCAGATGTTGTAGATGAAATGGTGATAAATGGTGGGCCAGATGGTCGAAAAATCGAGTTTTGGTCGAAAGATATTGCTATTGGTGGATGCGTATGTCGAAAATTATATTAATCAAAAGCTGAAGACAATGCAAAATCGAATTTCGAATTTATTGAGTCGTATCTGATTGTGGGTTGCAGTTAAGGACGAAAATGCGATTTTCGACAGTTTGTTGGTTGTGTAGGCTTAAACTGATGAATGGATACCAACCTTATAGCGTCACTAATTGAGGTAGCAATCCATAAAGCTGCCATCAAATCAATCCCTTACTCCAAGTCTTCAAGCAGATTAAATTCATGGTGGACAGAAGAGCTAACTCAACTTTGCAAATTGTTTCACAAGCTAAGGCTGTACCAGAAATTCTCCTCCAGTCAACAGGTAGTTCAGGATACAAAATCATCAAGAAACAAATATTTTCATCAAATTCAGTACAAAAAGAGGCAACACTGGTTTGAGTTCCTTGCTTCAGCTTAAGACAAGATGATTTTCAAGGCTTACAACTACACCAGCCGAGATAGATTCCAATCAACAGACATACCAAACCTCAGATACCAACCAGTAGACAACAGTAACCAGGTATTGGTAGCCTCATCCTTTGAAGAAAAATGTGATGCTCTAGCAAACACATTATTTCCACAAGGCATCACACAACTAGCTAGTAGAAGTAATGATGATATCATCACACCAAATAACGAAATTCTAGAATTACCAGAATCAGGATGTGGAAGACCCTGGGACTGGCCAGTTTTGACCATGGAAGAGATGAAAAATTCAGCACCAAAAAAATCAACAGCTCCAGGACTGGACCAGCTTGATTGGACAATTATCAGGGCAGCTTTATCAGCCATACCACAATTCTTTTTCCAGGCCTACTCGCAGTTATTTAATGGTGGAAAACATCCAGCCCAATGGAAGCAGGCACTTGGAATAATCATACCCAAGAGAAATAAAAAGGACTACAGCTCTCCAAAAGCCTATCGGCCGATTTCTCTTCTTCCATGTCTATCCAAGCTTCTGGAGAGGATTTATGCCAATCGGATTTCATACTATGCTAACACAACCAGTGACTTACTGCATCATAGCCAAATGGGAGGTCGTAAACAGAGATCAACAACTGATGTAGCCTTGCATTTGCAGAATTTTGTGGAGCAGAATAAAATTAAAAACAGAGTGGTATCTACTGTCTTCCTCGACATTCTCGGAGCATTTGATTGACTTCAGCAATTAGCATTGACATAACTGCTCCAGACACTTCAGCTACCAGTAGTTTTTATTTCATGGGTCAACTCTTTTTTTGACAGGTAGAATAATGCAGCTATGCTTCAATGGACAGATGAGTAGTGAATTTCAAGTCACTGGCACACCCCAGGGCAGCCCTATCTCCCCCTTGCTCTTCCTACTATCTATAAGATATCTGTACCCATCGGAAACACCACCAAACTTTCTCCAACTGTCCTATATTGACGACCTATCAATTTCAGTGGCATCAACATCAGTAGACAAAAATATTTGCCTATTAAAAGAAGCTACAGATAATCTAATTGAAAAAGCAAACCAGCTATCAATCACCTTTGAGATGGACAAAACTGAGCTCATCCACTTCTCCCAACATAGGAAGCCACTCACATCAACTCTTATACTACAAAATAGTGTAACTTTACATCCAAGTGAGATGGTGCGATGGTTGGGTTTCTGGTTTGATAGGAAACTATCCTTCAAAGCGCATGTAGATAAAAGGCTTCAGCTAGCCAATGAAGCCCTCAGTAGAGTGAAGCTGCTTGCCTCATCTACAAAAGGGCTTCGATTTCAAGCCCTATGCCACTTGTATATAGCTTGTGTCACATCAATGCTGGACTATGGCTCTATACTCTGGCAGGGAAGAAGAGGTTTAGGAACACTAACTAATAAGTGTAAAAGGCTTCAGAATCAAGCAATCATACTAATAACTGGTGCCTACCAACACAGCCCAATCAAGGCCCTCGAAGTGGAAGCAGCCATCCTGCCAACAAAAGTCAGACTGATGAAGCATGCATTTAACTATGCCCTCCGACTTTTAAGACTTCAGAATACACACCCTGTACAGCAACTGCTGTTTCAGCCATTGAAGGATGAATTGAATACACTTCCAGAACTGGACCTCGGAATATTTGACCAATTGGAAAAGCCAACAAATCAGCTTACAAGCATTGGGATGTTTCTCAAGTTATTTACTAAGTTTCAGAAGCTAGAGGAAGTAAATTCAGCTTGGATGACACCATGGAACTCAGCACCTCTAGTGATTAACATTTCATCTTTATCCAGGGTTTCAGCTCACAAACAACATTTAAAATTAATACAGATAATAGATCCAGACATAGCCATAGCTTACAAAGATGGATCTCTATCCAAGAGCAATCTGAGCAGCATTGGATAAGTCATCTACATGCCTTTTACCCGAGAGGTGAAAAGCTTCTCCTTCAATCTGGGAAGCTCCATTGGAATCACTGACACTGAAACCTACTGCATTTACAAAGCAATCCAGTTCCTTAAGAAAAAGCTGCCAAATGCAAGATACCAAATTTTTAGTGACAGCCAAGCAAGTCTTCAGAGAATTCAGGGGAAGACAAATCACCTCTCACACCAAATTTGAAACCTAGCCAAAGACTGCAACCTAACCATTTCTTGGTGTCCAGCCCATGTGGGTATTGAGGGGAATGAACTTGCAGACTCACTTGCAAAAGGAGCAGTAAAAAAGACAGCTTTAAGAAAAGACAAATTTACATCTCATTCTTTTCTAAAGCAGAAAGCAACGGAATATATTTTAGAAGCTTGGCATAATGACTGGCAAACTGAAGTTCTCAAAGAAGAGGAGGGTAGAAGGTCTAGGGGACTTGGCAAGTCCTACAGAATCCAAGCTCAGATGCACATACCAACCTTTTCCTTACAACCATTTCACTTTCAAAACCACAGCAGGATGGTTGAATCAGCATTTTTCCAGGCAAGAACTGGGATAGGGAATACCAGAGCTTACCTGAGTATAATTGGGAAAGTTAAAGATCAAAGCTGCAATTTTTGCAAGGCTAAAAAGCAGACCACTAAACATTTAATTCTTCACTGTTCTAGATTTTTCAAGCAAAGGGAATCGGCATTTGCTGATATAAAGCCACTTTCATTACCAATTTTATTAAGAACCAAAAGGGGGAAGGAATCCCTTCTACAATTTTTGAAAACATCCAAGTGTATGTCAGCATACAAAGGAGATGATATAGGCTCACAAATAATGGACATATTGTAATATGGAGAAGTGAGCTAGGGCGTTAACTGGTGTGATTCTTCAATGTAAAAATAAATAGATGTTAAATTGTCATAGCTAGATAGCTGAATACAAAATGATTCAAAAAAAAAAAAAAAAGATTGCCTCTGTAGTCTGTGAATTCCTGTTCAAGTTACATTGGAGGACCTTTTGGTGTCCTGTCATAGACAATCCTCAAGATTCTTTCTTGCTTCATCTTCTCAAGCTGCTATCCTTTCCATGATGGAAATTTAAGTTGGGCATTCATTGCTGTCAGCAGTATGAGCTCCATTGCAGTTTCCACACTTGGGGACCAGGTGAACACACTTAGTTCCTACAGCTTTGTATTGAGAGCAGGCATGCTGTTTGGTGCCATGGGATCCAGCACAAAGGCATTTGGCCTCCCATCTACACCTACTTTCTTGGTGACCAAACACTTGGCACCTGTGACATTGAGTTGTGGGAGAAAAGTTCAACTATTTTTCAGTGGGAAGGTATCTTCCAATAAGGAAATGGTTAAACTGTCCTTTGCAGCTATTAATGGTGATATGAATAAAGATGATGATTGTGATTGAGATAGATTTCTATATAGTTTATAATACATGATATTCTCTGGTTCATATACCTCGAGCCAAGCAACCAGATTATCTTCCTCTAGATCTAGATTCATCAGAATAATTACTTACTCAGTAAAATTCTCCTAGTCTCAGTTGTATGTTTAGGATCTTGACTAGGTTTCTAGTAACTAGTCAATGATGTTTCTCCTATCACTAAGACATAGTCATGGTTGATACAACAGGTACAAACAATGAATCGTGTCTATACATGACGTTGTGATATAGTCATGATCGTCTGAATAATATCAACTCATGAATGAATCATGTCTCTACATGACACTTCCAGCAACTATCAATTTTCAGTAAGTGGCCTGTTTTGCCTGAGCTTCTGTTTCAAAAGCTACTACAATTGATCCTGCCTTTTGATTTGCTCGATTTTCATCTGGTGTTATCCAGTATGGCTGGCCAATAACCTTTAATCCATTATTGAAGGTAGATATTTTTTTTTTTTTAAATCATAGTGTATTCAGGTATCTAGCTATGACACATCTATTCTACAATTCCAGTCCCCAAGACTCCAATATTTCAACTAACTCAATGATCAATTCATGAAATTCCAACTTGGATCTCCTACTTTAATTTCCTTTATGTGCTGCCATGTAATTGGATGTATCCAAATATTTGAGGAATGCTTCTTTTCCTTTTCTAGTGCAGAAAAGAATTGGAAGTATCCTTGGCTCTATGCCTTTAAAACTTTCATTTCTCTGCCTTGTAAACTTTGGGCAATGTAACAATAGATGCTGAACATTTTGCCTTTCTCTCCCACAAAAATTACATATATTGTCTTGAACTTTCCCAATCATGTGTAGGTAGACCCTTGTGTTGCCAACACCAAGTCTTGCTTGGAAATATCCACATTCTGTCTCTCTGCTACATTCCTGAAAATGGATCAGTTTAGTGTTAAAATTTGGATGGTTAGATTGTGCCTGGAGCCTGTAATATTTTCCGAGTCCTTTAGCCTTTCGACCTTCCTCCTCATGCCATAATTCCAGGTTCAAATCTCTCTGCCATGCCTGTATAATCCATTCTCTTGCCTTCTGCTTGATAAAAGAATGGGATGTAAATTTGTCCCTTTTCAGAGGTAATTTTTTGCCACCCCCCTTTGCTAATCTATCAGCAAGCTCATTCCCTTCTATTCCAACATGTACAGGACACCATTGGAGATAGACAGTGCAACCTTGAGATGCTTGCTTTATCTGATGAGAATATTGATTACTGCTGTGCTTGACCCGAAGGATGCTTGCTTGGCTATCAGTGAAAATGTGGATGGTCTTGTTGGTAAAATATTTCTTAGCATACAGTGTTGCTTTCAATATGCAGTATGTTTCAGCATCTGTAATGCCTGTGGAATCTACAAGATTGTATGAAAAGCATCTCATCTCTCTGGTGACTGGAAGATATACTACAAAGCCAATGCTGCTTCCAGTTATTCCTGAAAGTGATCCATCTGTATATATGATAATATCATCATGGTTGATACTTTGGACATGCTGAAGATGTTCATCTTTAGTCACCTCTTTTGTCTGGGTAGAGATTCTGGTATGAATGAATGCTTGGTTCCAGGGAGGGATCCATTGGATATTCAGTTGCTCGAGATTATTAAGGCCAGCAAGAGGCTTCAGGGTGCTTCCAATTCTCATCAACTGTGTTACTGGCTTGCCTATGAAATTAAGTAAGCCTAAGTCTATCTTGTTAGTAATTGTTAGTTCATCTTCAACAGGGCTGAACAGATGTTCCTGGATGACATGATCTTGTTGGAGTCGAAGTATTCTGATTCCATAAAAGATAAGCTGTTTCTGATGTCTAACTTTAACTGGTAATATTGATGCCTCAACTTCAAGAGCCTTTATGGGACTGCCTTTATAGGCTCCAGTTATGATTGTAAGTGCTTGATTTTGAAGTTTTTGACATTTAATTGATAGCGTGCTGGTGCCTCTCCTGCCATGCCATAGTATAGACCCATAGTCAAATACTGAAGTGACGCAGGCTAGGTAAAGTTGTCGAAGGGCATGACAAGGAAGTCCTCTTGTTGCTGAGGCTAGATTTCGGATCCTGCTGAGTGCTCCATTGGCAAGTTGAAGTCTCTTGTCTACATGAGTTTTAAAGTTAATTCTTCTATCAAACCAGATGCCAAGCCACCTGAAAACTTCCTTGGGCTCAAGGGTGATGTTGTCACTGAGAATCAGTGGTGATGTAGGCTGCTCCTTCCTGTGAGAGAAATGAATAAATTCCGACTTTTCTATCTCAAATTTGACTGATAACTTCTTGGCCTCACTTAACAACTCCTTTGTGATTAGCTTGAGGTTCTGCAAATTCTTTACAACAGAGGTTGATGACACTGAGACTGAGATGTCGTCCATATAGGATAGCTGGAGATGGTCATTTTTTGATACTTTGGGGATGAGATCCCGGATGGACAGCAGGAAAAGTATTGGTGAGATTGGACTACCCTGAGGGGTTCCAGTCACTGGAAACTCATGACTTAGCTGCCCATTGAAAAGAAATTGAATGGTCCGGTCTGAGAAAAATGACTGTACCCATGAGATCAAAGTTGTTGGTAGTTGTAAAGAGTGCAGTGTGTTGATCAGTCTCGAAGGCTGAAGTTGATCAAATGCCCCCATAATGTCCAGAAAGACAGTTGAGACAATTCTTTGCTTATTCAGATTCTTCTCAATGGACTCCTCCAATAATAGTGCAGCATCAATGGCTGATCTCTGCTTTCGACCTCCAAGTTGACTTGAATGCAAAAGGTCACAGTTGGTGTTAGCTAAGAATGAAAGGCGGTTGGAGTAGATTCTTACCAGCAGTTTAAAGAGACAGGGGAGAAGGGAAATAGGTCTATAGGCTTTGGGTGCACTATAGTCTTTTTTATTTCTCTTGGGGATAATTATACCCACAGCATTGTTCCACTGGTTTGGATGTTGACCAAGCTAAAATAGGCTGTGATATACTTGAAAGAAGAATTGTGGGATGATTGTCATAGCTTTCCTGATGATAGTCCAGTCAAGGCAGTCGAGGCCAGGGGCAGTGATCTTCTTTGGTAGGGCATTATGTATCTCATCCATGGTTAATTCTGGCCAATCCCAATGATGGTTTCCTCTTGCAGATAATTTCTGCTGTGAAGTTTCCAATCCAAAGCTTTCTTCTGTGCAGTCAGCTGAAGTTGGGTCCTGAGTCTGTGGAAAGAGGGTGTGGGCAAGGGCTTTGCACTTGTCCGAAAAGGTAGTAGCTTGTACTGGTGCATTCTGTTGGACTGGTGTGTAGATGAGTGATGGTATCATACTTGTCTGGTACCTATCTGGCCTTGAATAGCTGTAAGCTGTGAATATCATCTTTTCCTTTGCTGTAGCTAGAAAATTATACCAATGTTGTTTTTTAGTGTGTTGAATTTGTTGGAAATATTTGTTTCTAGCAGCTGTAGATCTCTCAGCATTCCAAACATTTGGATACAATTTCTGTAGCCTCCGTAACTTATGGAACTGTTGTCTGAGTGAGGTAAGCTCTTTAGTCCACCATGGCTTAGATCTGGAGGTAATTTTAAGCAGTGGTATTGAATATGAGGCTGCAGTGTGTACCACCCTTTCTATTAAAGCTGCAATTAGTTCTACATTCCCATTGTTAATAGCTTCCTCTAGCTGTTGCTGTGACTGAGACTGCAGTGGAATAAGCTGGCTCCTGAACATACTCCAGTCAGCCTTCTTGATATAGAACTTGGAAGGCAGTGGATTGTGGGCACTGTTGTTGCTGGAGGAGTGGTAGTTTGCTGATGGAATGAGGCAGTCAAATATGATTAATGTGACGTGATTGATGTTTGAAAGTACTTCAATTAATCCTTAGAATATTAAGCTAAAGAGAGAAGAAAGAGACTATGAAAGGCGGGGTATCTACCCCAAACTATATACAATGAACGTGGGTGACATTATAAAATTGGCGGGGTACCGAGCCTATATGCCTCAGGCCGCCTTCATCATCAGCATCGTGACAAATTGTCACAATTAACTCATGGTCTGATCCAGTGGATTCACCATATTTCCAATTCCCCCATCTCAGCTGTCAAAATTCCCCTACAAAAGTAAGGTCTATTATTGAAGTACCCTTTGAGTTTGACCTATGAAATGTCCCTCCATACTTTTCAATGACAGATGAATTATTGAGGAGGTAGGCATTGGTCTTATCCAAGTATTGTACAAGCTTGTTTGCAAGAAGGGTACTATTTTGAACTAGAGGATTCCAGGCTGGATGATGCAGGTTGAAGTCTCCAAGGAAGAGAAATGGCTTGTCTAGTTTCAACTGTTGATCAAGGAATCTTTCTAGTGTTAGTTGTGTTGAGTAGTCAGAAGTTGGCTTCTCATTGTAGATGTGAATCACATAGAATGATTCACTTGGTAGTTCCACTTCTAGTATCTGAAGGTCTGGGTCTGACACCAAGTCAAATCTCGGGCTTACTTGAAGCTGGCTGGATTTCATCACATAGGTGAGGACTCTGGGCCGTAGATTAGTTGTTAGAACTGGTGGAATAAGGTGGTATGATGCTTGGTGAATAGGTCTAAAAAGGTTTGTTGGACTGTGATGGAACATGTATGGTTCCTGCACAAAAATAAAGTCAGATTCCTCCTTGAGGGCAACCTCAAAGAGTGACTGCACGATCTCTCGACCCCTTGCAGTGTTGTGTTGACTAAATTTGAGTGTATCTAGCATGTTAAAGCTTTGTAGTAATCACAGTCTAATCTCTGGAATGCCAGGTGGGTGTTAGATTTGCAGTTTGCACATTGTACTGCATGATGGATGCAACTTTGAGTTGCACTACAAGTAGAACACTTGTGGCTGTTTGTATAATGTGCACCCAGACAGATAGCGTACACTGGTAATTTTCTGCAGGAAATAGAGTGGTGACCAAATTGGAGACATTTCCTACATTGCGTCTTTTGGGTTGACTGTTGAAAGTTGACAACTTTCAAAAGTTGTCCTCCAATTAAAACACCAGATTTAATAAGCCTGGTCTTTTCTTCCTCTGTTTTGACACAAAAGGCCACTGAAGCTCTGTTTATCTTTTCAGGTGATTTTGTGAGCCATCTTGGCTCACCCTGTGTTTGAATATCTTTGTTGTAGGCCTCAATCTCACAGTTTAATTTATTTATTGGTATGCATGTAGCAGCCCCATGCACTACCATTTTTGGCCAGTGATTAATTTTTTGGGCCAGCTTGATGGGCCATCCTTCAAATTGTCCTTGCCATTTTTCTTGATCAAGGAGGAGCTCGGCTGGTGTGGCATCCATGCAGCTGAGAACTAGATTTCCCTTAGGTGAGGTGTGAACCCTTGAGACTGCTCGCTTCCCGAGGATTTTGTTAATATTTTCCCTGACTGTGTATGCCTGATAGGATGGCAAGGTACAGCCTGTTCTTGTAACCAGAGTGATTACATTTTCATTGTTTGAATTTGTGGCAATAGCCATGGGCGTGACCCTAGCTGCAGCATGAAGAACAGAAATATTGTTGGTAAGAGGAGCCTTGGTTGGTGAAGCAGCTGATGCTGTATCTTGAATTGGTGCTTTGCGGCCTAATAACAACATCCCTGGCTTTGAAGGAAGTACCCTGGTTGTTGGCATATGTAGAATACCCTCTCGAAGCTTCTGTGCATAAGATAGAGGCTTTGGGGCCTCTAAAACAGCAGTCACAGGGCGGGGGTACAAAGAACAAATTAAATATTACACATGAGTTGTGCGATGAGAAGGGAAGAGACTATCTAGCTACACGAAGGTCTTAAGAGGTATAGTTATCGCTTAATCTCAAACCACGCCAACTACAATTCTAATACCGTGACAACAGCAACTTTCTCATGATTTGGCTCATCTGGCCCTTCATTGCTTTTTGGTACAATGGTGATAACCTTCCCCTCCTCAGTAAAAGAGCGAAAAGCCTGGACAAGATCCAAGACTGCTGCTTGCTTAAGCTTGTCATTTGTTAGTCCATATGCTTTGATCAATATGTCTCGAGCCTCAAAAATGGCAGTTTCAAAGGTGAGTTTTATGGTACATGGGGCAGCAATTTTCACCATTTTTGAAGACTGGGTTGCTGAAAGAATGGTTGGTGAGGCTCCTCGTTTTCGAGGCTGTTCAGAAAATAGTATTTTATTAAATAAATGATTAGCCCCAAGATCTGTAGATGCTATGGGATCACTGCTGAATAAATCAATTTTTGCTGACAATTTGACTGGCCGAGCAGAAGATAATAGCCTTGATGGCTTAGGTGACAGATCTTTATTCCAGATGGATGATGACAACCTTGGGGCATTTGCCATGTCTATCTCTGGGGAGGAAGGTAAGGTTGGTAGGCTCCCTGGTGAAGAGAGAGAGTTATTGGCCATTTGAAACTTTTTTTCTGCTGATATAATCAGGATAATGACTAAATCAAGATAAAAAAAAAAATTTGAAGAATATTTTACCCCGATTTAAATATCAATTATAAGGAAAAATGTCAAGTGACACCAGTAACAGGTCACCTGACTAATTGCCGGGGCTCGGTGTTTATTTTTTCATATTTTTTTTAAATTTATTTTAAATTCTTTTTCCCAATGATAATTAAAGATTAAAGTCAGGTGATTCTCTGTTTGATCAGCTGATTACGCGTCTAGAACGCGTGACGCGTGACGCGTCGAGCCTTGGCAAGGCAGGGGTGAAAATTTTTCGTTCAGAGGGTCGAAAATGGCGTTTTGGTCGAAATATGTTGTAATATGAAGATATGTGGGTCGATAAGTATATCAATGGAGAGCTAAATACGATGCGAAAACGAAAATCAAATTTTCAGAGCCGTATCTGATGGTGGGCGGAAGTTTTGGATAAAATGGTGTGGTTATTTGGTCTAGAGGGTCGAAAATCGGGATTTTGTCAAAGAATGTCGCAATATTGGGTCTTAGATATTGACAATTAGATCAATAAAAAGTTGTTGACGATGCGAAATCGAATACCAAGTTTATATTATGGTAGCTGATGGTTGGCAGAAGTTGTTAATGAAAAGGCGCTTTTCGGAAGTGTGTGGTGTCTGTTCCTGGGCTTTGGTGAATTATTCTTTTTTGGTTGTACAACTGTTGTTTGCAGGTAGATATCTCCTTAGATATTGAGGATAGGTCTTCCCCGTCTCCAAATTCTTCTGTGGGTATCCCATGGATTATGACTTTGAACCAAGGATGGTCTTTCATTGCTAGAACATGTGGTGCATAGTTCTTCCAAATGTCAACTTGATCCAGTAGAAAATCTGCTGTGTATGCCCCAATGGTTGTAATTGCAATATTGTCATTTATTGTCCTGGAAACTATGGCTACCACTGGGCCTTCTACACCTCGTGCCCTGAATGCACTATTTATCTGGTCTCTTATCTGCAATGGTGAAAATGTCTGTCTTGTTGTTGCATCTTGGAGGTGGATAAGTCTATTTGTGCTCCTTGGCTTTGGAGCTATATTTTTCTTTGGTTGTACAACTGTCCACCCATTACCTGTTTCTTTCTGACTGTTTGAGGGTCCTGCCACTGATGCCCATGTACGCACAGGTTGGCTTACTTGAGGAGCTGAGACTCTATTTCCCATTCCTGCAGGCGTGCTAGAAGTTTGTTGATGATTCTTGATATTTTGCCCTTTATCTGTTGTGCGTGGTTCTGGAATTCCAGTTGGTTTCTTTTGTTGCCTTGCAGTATTTTGGAGCACTTGAGCTGTATGCTCTAGTTTCTGTAACTGTGCTGAAAGTACAGATGCCTCCCTTTGAATATTTCATCTTTCTGAATGAATTGTCTGAATATGTTTAATAGGTCTAAATTTTTGTCTGTTGAGATCTAGATTCAGCCTGGTGAGCAGCCTTAACTAACAGGTCCCTTGCAGTAGAAATACATTCATCAAGTCCATCAATTATGTCAATGAGCGAGGAAACTCCCCTGGCAGAGTTCTTTTTGATAGAAAAAGACTTGGTGAATTCAGATTTCCTTTTGGCTCCACACTGTGGACTGAAGTTAAAGCCCTGCGTGTCAATATCAGCATCAAAAGTATGTCCCTTGCTATATTCTGTGTCATAATGTTCAGTGCATTTTTATTTTCCTTTGGGTAGGTTTGATGGTCCTAAGTTAATCTTTGCTGGTTAGACTACTTGATCTGAATAAGAAATTTCAGACAGATTATCTATATCATCTGGTCCCATGAGGGCTTTCATCTCCATGTTATTGAGAGAAATGGGGTCAGGTGAGCTCCTGATCTTGTCCATTAATCAATTGAAATTGTGACAAATATATTTTGGTATTTGTTTTTCCTTTAATTCTTTTTTTTTTTATAAAATTGATTTCTATTTTTGATTTTTTTTCTAAATCATGTGACCTGGTAGTAAAGTGATCTACAAATTATTTTTCAAAAATAACACATAAAAAGACGTGAGTTTTGCGTAAATGGACAAGAAATTCTTCAGGGATCAATGAAAATTTTTTTATGTCCGGCAGCCTAAGTTGACCATGTGCGCAATTTGTCGCAAATTTGCTCCCTTTTAACTTCGGATCTTATATCTCTTTCAATTTTGGCTGGAATTGGTTCAAATTTGGTGAGAAGTTATGTCAATTTAGGATTCAAATTTTTCGTGAATTCCAAGTTGATAAACTGTGTTGTAGAATAGTTATGGGTGATGGGAGATGGTGACTCCACCAAATTCTGGTTTGTAGCCCCTGTCTGGCTTTAAACTTGAATACCCCAACACACAGCAGTTGGATCGAAATTCTGATGAGATATTTGGAATGCGCTTGCATTTATCAATAATTTGATGTATCTTAGAAGCTAGAAGGCCAAATTTTGAGGATTTTCAAAGTTTTATGACATTTTTTTGTTGAGACTTATAATGATGAGATCAACACACAAGGCCAAGCAAGATGGCTAACAAAGTCACCTGTAAAGTTAATGAGGGCATCAGTAGCATTCTGTGTCCAGACTGAGGAGCAGAAAACAAGGCTTATCAAGACTGGGGTGCTAAGTGGAGGACAACTGTTGAAGGTGGTTAGCTACCAACAGTCAACCAAGAAGACTAAGTGCAGAAAATGCCTGACATTTGGCCACCACTTCATGTGGTGCAAGAAAGCTCCAGTGTTTGCCATCTGTCTTGGCCCATATTACACCAACAGCCACAAGTGTAAGACTTGTAGTGCAACTGTAACGGCTGTTGAGCCGAAGGATTCCTGTAGCCTACACTGGCTAGCGTAGGCAATGACACAAAGCAAATACCTGGGAGAGGTCTCGGAAGCCACGGAGTTTAGAATATTCTCAGGGAACCTTCTGGAAACATACTGAAGGTTCATGAGGATGACAGGTCTACCGAGTACCTTCTAGGTAGTTGTCGAATAGTCTCAGTCATTCAGGTTACAGGGAGAATCTTATTGAAAGGCAATAGTTCAGAATGTATATATATGTAGTCTTTAGCTTCAGGAATTCTCTCCTCAGAGAATTATAATAAATATACTGTACCTACAAGATCGCACATGCACCTTGTACTGAAACCGTTGTTTGTGAATCTTAGAGCAACGGCTACTGTAGGTTTTCTTTTGGGCAAATTAACAAATATATTATATTAAGTATATATCTCGCAACCACTTCTATTCACTGACTCCTCTTCCAAAGGAACTCAACACCAGAATAGTTTTCCATCTCAGCTCTGACCACCTTTCCTTATATGACTAATTCATGACTAATCCAAAGCTCCTTCCTGATCAGTCTCAGGGTTAAGTTTACTCCAAGCAGATCAAGGTACTGTATGCAAGAGTATTCCTACAGAAACCGTGACAGCAACTCAGAGTTGCATCCACCATGCAGTCCAGTGTGCAAACTGCAAGTCCAACAACCATCTGGCGTTTCAAAGATTAGACTGTGACTTCTATAAAGCTTTAACATGCTAGATACACTCAAATTTAGTCAACACAACACTGCAAGGGGTCGAGAGATCCAGCAGTCACTCTTTGAGGTAGCCCTGAAGGAGGAATCAGACTTTATTTTTGTGCAGGAACCATACATGTTCCATCACCAACCAACACTCTCTTTTCGACCTAGAAACCACTCAGTGTTATGGCTCAGTACAACTGATACCTAGAGTGATGACTTATGGTTGTGGCTACACCACTGCACCATTAACACCAGTCCGAAGTATGGGGCCTTAATAGTCCAGGCGCTAATATATTAATCAAGTCACGCTAGGCTCTGCAGTTGTACTTAGTTGGGTAAGAAATGTAGTCTTAGTTCTTTAGTTTTGCAATCTGTATTATTAGTCCACAAGCTATTCTTGTCCACGTATGTCTGATATATTCTCGTGCACCATTGGCCCATTCTCAATCTCGAAGACGGCTTTCTCTTCGCACACTAGCCGTAACACTCATCTTTTAACCTCATACCACCAGTTCTCAACAATAATCTGCGGCCCAGGGTCCTTATCTCTGTCAAGAAATTTAGCAAGATTCAAGTATCCCATAGATATGACTTTTTGACAGACCCTGACCTTCAAATTCTGGAGGTAGAACTATCCAGTGAATCATTCTTTGTGGTTCACATCTACAATGAGAAGCACCCCCTGGTGAACCAATAATGGGAATCCCAACATCAAATCAAGTAAACCCCAATTGGAATGAATAAGAAAAGTTGTATTTAAATAGCCTGTCCTACATAGTTAGAAACTGAAATAGGACATAAATGGATTAATAATAATACAATGAGAAGCTGACCTCCCACTATTCACCCAAGCTCACAGTGGAACGCTTCTTGGACCTACAACTAACACTGGATAAGCCCATGCTATTTCTCGGAGATTTCGACTTGCATCATTCATGTTGGAATCCACTTGTCCAGAATAACACACCTCATGCCAATGAGCTAGCCCAGTACTTGGATAATGCCAATGCCCGAGGAAGGGAGAAAAGCAAGAGAGTTGGGCAAATATTATAGAGTAATGTCACATAAGAACTAGCCCCATTTTGGATCGATGGGTCACCAAACTTTCGATAATTGCCTTTTCAACCACAACTTCTTACCACCATCAGCTATAGCTATATAATTTCGATATTCATTTTCACATCGTCCATAGCTTTCGACTGATATACTTTTTGACATCTGCACATACTTATCACAACATTTTTCGACCAAAAACCGATTTTTCGCCTTCCAAAGTTAAATTTGTCACCATTTTATCAACAACTTCCCACCACCACTAGCTACAATAATAAAATTTCAATATTCTTTTTTGCCTCATCAGCAGCTATTCAATGATATCATTTTTAAGACCTACAAACCATTAATTCAAGATCTATTGATGAAAACTCGATTTTTCCAGCTTGAAGAAAAATTTTAGCACTAGTGCTGCCAAGCCTTGGCAAGCCTTGGCAAAAATCACATGATCATTGAGTCAATCACGTGATCTGTAGTCTCCATCCTTAAAAAAAATAAAAATATAAAAGAAAAAAATATTGAAAAAGCAAAAAGTTGAAAAAAAAAACATCATAAAAGGCAAAAATAAATAAAATATAAATAAAATATTTCTTATTAATGTCTATTAGAAATGACTTCAAAAAATGGCTATAGAATATTCCATTCTAAAATGCCATCTAAACCATATACAACTGCCAGGAGCTCACCTTCCTTACCATCATCCCCAATCATGGATATGTCTGGTCTTGCAAGGCTTTCAGACTCTGTTTGGAACACGAAATCAACTGCAACACCTACCAAAATCATTTCCACTGTCAGACCAGTTAAACTTTCATCCAAAATTGATGTCTTTAGTAGTGACCCAATAACCTCTACAGATCTAGGGGCAAATCACCTATTTAATAAAACACCATTTTCTGAACTCCCTCGGAAACAAGGTTTTTCACCTACCAATACCACTGCATCACAGCCATGCAAAATTGTCAAGATCTCTGCTCCCTGCACTATTAAACACACCTTTGATACTGCTATCTTTGAGGCAAGAGATCTCCTTGTTCAGGCTTATGGACTCACAATGGAAAAAGCCAAACAAGAAGCTGTCTTAAACATGAAACAAGTCTTCCAAACATTTATTCAAGAGGGAAAGGTGTTGACCACCAAACCATCAGACCAAACTTTTCAACTTGATCCAAAAATAACTGAGAACATTCCTGAGGCTCCACCTGCCCCAACTTATGCCCAAAAGCTTAAGGAAGGTATTCCTGAGGCTTCTATCACAAGGGCAGCAACCATCAAACCAGCCATGACAGTACTTGGTAGAAAGAACCACATGCAAACCCCACCACAACCAGATCTAGACCTTCAACCTAAAACAACAATTACAGCCACACCAGCTATAATTAATCCTATTGAACCTACAAAATTATCTTATCCCATCACTGTTGCCTACCATGCTGACTCAGAGAATGTCATAACATTGGTCACCAAGGCTAGCTGCAGACCACCTAACTATGCAGCATTTGATATTAGGGAAAGGATTAATAAGATCCTTGGAAAAAATGCCATCTCTAGGGTCCATACTTCACCCAAAGGAAATCTTGTTCTCAGCTGCATGGACTCCACTCCAGCTTAGCTTATTACAGACCAGGAGAAATGGGAAGGAGAATTTGCTGGATGGCCTATAAAACAGGCTCAAAAAGTTGACAATTGGCCAAAGATTGTTGTACATGGTGTAGCTACTTGTATACCAATTTACCAATTTACCAACTAAACGAGATAGAAACATTTTACAAAGGCATCAAAACCCAAGGTGAACCAAGATGGCTGGCTAGATCACCTCAAAATATGACAAGGACATCAGTGGCATTTTGTGTCACTAATGGGGAAGAGAAGACACAACTAGTAAAGTCAGGGGTTCTGATAGGAGGCCAACTACTGAAGGTAGTCAATTTTCAACAGTCCACTCAGAAAACCCAATGCCAAAAATGCCTTAAATATTGTTGGAAATATTGCGCAATGAAATGGGCGCAATATTCATGGAACGAAAGTAGAAGTTGACTAAAAGAGTGTCATGTACAGATAACAGCTAAAATGGGAAAGTGTGCGCTACAAGTACAAGTGTAAGCGACACGTAGTCTAAGCCACACCATAAACAAGTGTGGCGCCATCTAGGCATTGAAAACCCCCAATAACCTCCTTGTGCCCACGCCATACAGCTGCTCATATATCTAATAGGTAGCCTGAAGCACTACTATATTACCCATTCCAACCTCTTAAACACACACAAGATTGTGTCGGGAACCTAGACAAAATGGAGGTCCCATACGTCCACAACACTCCGTGTCTCCATTTCCAACAAATATGGCCATCATTCTTTGACCTGTCAAAAAGTGTCAATGTGTGCCATATGTCTGGGAGGACACTTTACCAGCAACCATTAATTTGCCACTTGCAGCTCAACACAAAGCTGCGTCCACTATGCAGTCCCATGTGCTAACTGCAGATCAAATACCCATATGGCTTTCCGAAGAACAGACTGTGACTACTACAGAGCTATATCATGCTAGACACACTGAAAATCTGCCAACATAAAACTGCTAGGGGTCGAGAGATCCAGCAGTCCTTCTTTGAGGTTGCCCTCAAGGAAGAATCAGATTTGCTTTTTGTTCAGGAACCATATACATTCTACCACAACTCAACACATTCATATATACCTACTCACCACTCAGCCTTCCAACTTATACCACCACTTCGAACAACCAACCTGAGGCCCAGGGTCCTGACCTATGTCAAAAAGTCTAGCAATCTTAAAGTTTCACCTAGGTATGACATGGTCTCTGACCCTGATTTCCAGATATTAGAAGTGGAATTACCAAATGAATCATTTTATGTGATTCATATTTTCAATGAAAAGCCAACATGTCACTACTCAAACCAGCTCACAGTGGAACGCTTCTTGGATCTACACTTGATACTTGATAAGCCATATCTATTACTGGGGGACATTAACTTGCATCACTCATACTGGAATCCAATGGTCCAGAACAATATTCCTCTGGCTAATTGTTTCTTTTTTTTTTTTTTGAATCATATTGTATTCAGCTATGAAGCTATGACAATTTATCTAATCTATTACATTTCCTTTAGTCAAATATAACCTCCCCTCTAAAGTCTCTGCATTCTAAATCTATATTTCCAATTTATTTTTTACCTATCTAATGTCCTTTATGTGCATTTATGCACCCAGAAGCCTTCAAAAATTTCAGTAGTGCATCTCTACCTCTCTGTGTTCTGAAAAGAATTGGGAGCCTTAATGGTTCAATATTTTTAAATAAAGTTTTCCTTTCTTTTGCAAAGCTCCTACACTGTAGTATTAAGTGTTGCATTGTCTGCTTTTCTTTTTTGCAAAAGTTGCAAATGTCATCCTTTGTTTTTCCAATTTTTTGTAAGTATGCCCTTGCATTTCCTTCCCCAGCCCCTTGCTTCTTGTTGGAAATATTGCGCAATGAAATGGGCGCAATATTCATGGAACGAAAGTAGAAGTTGACTAAAAGAGTGTCATGTACAGATAACAGCTAAAATGGGAAAGTGTGCGCTACAAGTACAAGTGTAAGCGACACGTAGTCTAAGCCACACCATAAACAAGTGTGGCGCCATCTAGGCATTGAAAACCCCCAATAACCTCCTTGTGCCCACGCCATACAGCTGCTCATATATCTAATAGGTAGCCTGAAGCGCTACCATATTACCCATTCCAACCTCTTAAACACACACAAGATTGTGTCAGGAACCTAGACTAAATGGAGGTCCCTGTAAAGGGTTTAAGGAATTCAGAAGTACTTGAAGTCAATAACGCAATGGAAATGAATAATTTTTCCTTGGGGAAAGCTAAACTAACGTATCGTATCCTGTCCTTTATGTCTTCCGCGTACGCTAGTATTAATTCCCCCCTTTAGCCATATAAGAATTAATCCTTCCTTCCGGCTCTCTTCCTTGGCCCCTGAGAATAGTCCTTTCTCCCCGCTATATTCCTTGGCCCCCGAGAATCATCCTTTCTCCCTGGCTATATTCCTTGGCCCCTGAGAATCATCCTTTCTCCCTGGCTCTCTTCCTTGTATCGTACTCCCTTTAATACCCCCTTAGAGTCCCCTTTCGTCTATCCAGGAGCGTTGCTCTGCCCCTACCCTACCTTGTAGACGGAGTGGTCCTAGTGACCAGTCCCAATCCGGGCAAAGCCCGTCACAGTCCGATACGTCCACAACACTCCGTGTCTCCATTTCCAACACTTCTCCTACCATCCTCCTCACACAAGAGCTCAGAAGTCCAAACTTCTTACCAAGCTTTTATAATGAGACCCTTTGTTGTTTGCTTCAAAAATGAATGAGTGGTTAAATGGTTTTTTCTCAGCACCTACTTCTTACTTGCTCTTTTTGCTAAGCCATCAGCCAGCTCATATCCTTCAATTCCAACATGTCCTGGAAACCCTCTGGCTAATCAATTTGTCATATATCTAGATGAAATAGATGCCCAGCTCCTAAATAGACTATACATTATAGAGCAGTTTGGAGGAACATTTCACAGAGCAAATTCCAAGGCCACCTCCATCATAGATCTCACATTTGCAGTGGGATTTTGACAACTATGATGGGAGGACTGGAAGTACGGAGAATGCACTGGATCAGATCATGAGGTCAGAGCATCATACAATCTTTCGAAAATCGCCTTTTCGACTACAACTTCTGCCACCCATCAGCTACAACAATACAAGCTCAATATTCGGTTTTGCATTGTCTCCAGCTTTCAATTAATAGAGTTTTCGACATACGCATCCACCAATTGGAACATATTTCGACCAAATCCTGTTTTTTCGACCCTCTGGCCCACCAATCCACACCAATTCTTCCACAACTTCTGTCCGACATCAGCTACAACAATAAAAACTAGATATTCGGTTATGCATTGTCTGTAGCTTTCAATCGATATTGATTTCGACATCTGCATCATCATATTACAACATTTTTCGACCCTCTGGACAAAACATTTTAACCCCAGCCTTGCCAAGGCTTGTTGCATGACGTGCAACACATTCTGGATTTGTGATCAGGTGATTAAAAACAAGGTCACGTGATTTTTCAATTTTAACATACACAACTAAAAAAGCAATTTCTAAAAAAAGCAATTAAAAAAAATTGAATTAAAAAAAATATATATATATATATATTTAAAATTTTAAACTATAAAATAAAAAATATCAGATATTTTCAAAATATTATTCAATATTTATTGAAGTTACTCAATTAACAATGACTTCAAAACCTAGATCTTCTTCTGTGGAATTTTCATCTTCTCCACCAACAAAAACCTCTTTTGATTTTAAAAATGTTGCAAGGCTGTCTGACTCAATATGGAGCTCAAAAAAAACAACAAAAGCAAACCTGCTTAAATCAACCCAAAATAATTTCACAAAAGAATCACTTGATGGCCCTTTCAGCAGTGATCCTATTACTGCACAAAGACTAATTCCTGAAATTTCTAAAACTAAACTGATGCCCATAACTTAAAAAAAGAGAAAATGTATAGAAATAAATCCAACAGTTGTCCAAGCTACTAAAGTGATGAGGATTGCTGCACCTAAAATTACCAATCACTACACTTACTTATCTGCAATACAAGAAGCAAGAGATTTGATTGTGAAAGCTTAACATTTACCTAATGATAAACAAAAACAAGATGCTGTAATGGACTTGGTGGAGGTTTTCCGATATTTCACTGAAACTGGTAGAGCAAATTTGGAAAAAATTGATAAGACCACCACCAAATCTGCCACACCAACAATTCCAGTATCACCAAATCATCAAATAGCACCAAAAAAATCAACATCTAATAGCAACTCATCAACCATAACCTATGTAGAGATCCTCAGAAACAGCACACCTGCAGCACCAGTATATTTACCACCAAAGCCTAGAAATTCAATGAAAGTACTGGGAAAACCACTTGTTCAAGATGGTCAAAGCAAAGCAAATAAACAGGATGAAATCATCATAGAGTCAGTCCAAAAAACAGCAGGAACTACTGTGGAGACTTCAACAACAGCCCAGGTACATGATGATAATGTGATCACTTTGGTGACCAAAACAGGGAAAACCCTCCCAAATTACGTATCCTTCACCATTAGAGAAAATATCAATAAGATCCTGGGAAAAAGGGCAATTACTAGAGTGCATACTTCCATCAAGGGAAATATTGTTCTAACCTGCATGGACTCTTCACCATCAGAGTTACTCCTTGACCAAGATAAATGGGAACCTGTATTTGAAGGATGGCCCATACAAAAAGCCCAAAAAGTCAGCCACTGGTCAAAAGTTGTGGTACATGAGGTTCTGACCTGTGTACCCATTGATGTTATAAATGAAGAAATAGAAATCTACAACAAAGGAATTAAGACTCAAGGCCAGCCAAGATGGCTGAGCCGGACTTATCAACAGAGAGTCAGAGCTTCACTAACTTTTTCAATCACAAATGATGCTGAGAAAGAACAACTTATGAAGTCAGGAGTCCTCATTGGAGGTCAATATCTCAAGGTATTTGAGTATCAAATAGCTACCCAGAGAACCCAATGTCGAAAATGCCTCACCTATGGACATCACCAGATGTCATGTAATAAGATACCAGTCTGTGCCATTTGCCTTGGACAACATATGACAACTGACCATAAATGTAAAACATGCAACTCCACCCAGAGTTGTGTTCACCATGCTGTACAGTGTGCAAACTGCAGGTCAAACACTTATTTGGCCTTTCAAAGACAAGACTGTGACTTCTTCAAAGCATTGGCATGCTAAGTCTCATCTCATTCAACCAGCACAACACTGCAAGGGGTCGTGAGATCCTGCAGTCCCTTTTGATGTCTCCATCAAAGGGGAAACAGATATTCTATTAGTTCAGGAGCCTTATGTGTTCCACAACACTCATTTACAAACATACCAACCAATCTCTCATTCAGCTTATCATCTAATTCCACCAATCACTCATCAATTCCTCCGCCCAAGGGTCATGACCTATGTTAAGAAGGCAAGCCAACTCCTGGTCATGCCCAGATATGACTTGGTGTGTGACCCAGACTTTCAAATCCTGGAAGTTGATCTTCCAGGGGAGGCTTTTTATATCATTCATATCTACAATGGGAAGCCTCTCTCACCTTCATTCAAACACCACACCATCCAGCGTTTCCTTGATTTGCAACTCAAGCTTGACAAGCCATTCTTACTTCTTGGCAATTTCAACCTACACCATCAACTTTGGAACCCACTTATTCAATCAACTAACCCTCTAGCCAATTCCTTGGTTCCATATGTGGAACAGACAAACTCTAAACTAATCAACTGCTCCTCTGTAATTGAGAACTATGGAGGCACCTTTCATACAGTAAATTGAAAGAACACTTCCATAATTGATCTAACATTTGTTGCAGGAATTAAACAACTAATATGGCAAGACTGGAAATATGGGGAATCCACTGGCTCTGATCATGAATTAATAACTTTTAAGGCTTTGCTACCTCAGGTCAATGATCTTCTCATAGACAATAATGTATCATCATTACCATCAAGATTAAATACAAAAAAGGCTGATTTGAAGCTCTTTCACCTGGAACTGCAAGCAAAAGAGGAATTCTTCCAGAAACTTCTAGATGATGCCATCCAAGCAAAAGATTATGACCAGATAGCTAGCTTACTTCAAAAAATTGTCCAGAATGCTGCCCAAATATCCATCCCAACAATGAAAATTACACCAAGATCTAAACCATGGTGGACAATAGAGTTAACACAGTTGAGGATGAGGTTTCACAGGATAAGGTGTTGTTCCAAGATACCCAGGTCTTGATTTGGCAGATGATGCTAGGGCTGCAAGGAATCAATATTTCCACAAGATTCAATCCAACAAGATGGAACATTGGATCCAATTCCTGGAAAAAGCTAAAGATAAAACAATCTTTACTGCCTACAACTACTCCAGGCCAGAAAGAACCCAATCAACTATTATTCCAACCATAAAATGCAGTGCTCTTGATAATGATCTTGGTAGAAGTGCAACCAGCTTCAAAGATAAATGTGAGGCATTGATTCACACCCTCTTTCCAGGACCATCAACATCAACATCTGCATCACAAGAAATCAACCAGAATTTATTTGATCAGCCAAATATCACAGCCCCTTCATCCAACTTTAATCTACATTACAGCTGCAAAACTGATAAAAATGAATGGGATTGGCCAACCTTGACTATTGAGGAGATTATCAATGCAGTTCCAAATAAGTCAACAGCCCCAGGTCTTGACCAGATTGATTGGACCATTACAAAGGCAGCAATCAAAGCCATACCTAAATTTTTCTTCCTGGCTTATACTACCCTTTTCAACAGTGGATACCATCCCCTAAGATGGAGACAGGCAGTGGGTATAATTATTCCAAAGAGAAATAAAAAGGACAATAGCAATCCAAAATCTGATTGACAAATATCTCTTCTCCCATGCCTCTCCAAACTGTTGGAGAGAATATTTGCCAACAGACTTGCTTTCCTTGCCAACACTACTAACAACCTTTTACATGAGACCCAGATGAGCTAACGCAAACAAAGATCTGCAATAGACATAGCACTCCTTCTGCAAGATTTTGTGGGGCAGAACAGGCTTAAGCATAGAATAATCTCAACAGTTCTCCTTGATATTCTAGGGGCATTTGATAGGCTACAGCAAAAAGTGCTAGTATCAGTCATGCAAAAATTACAGCTTCCAACTTCACTAATATCATGGGTAGCAACTTCCTTGAGTGAGAGAACCATGAAACTTCAATTCAATGGCCAGCTAAGTGAGGAGTTTCCAGTCACAGGAACACCCCAAGGCAGCCAAATTTCACCAATTCTCTTCTTGATTTCAATTAGGTTCCTCTTTCCACCACAACAGGAAGTAAATTATCTTCAACTATCATTTATGGATGACATCTCCATATCAGTTGCATCAACCTCAATCAAGAAAAATACTGACCAACTTCAACAAATACTTGGAGGATTCATGGAAAGGGCAAGTAAACTATCAGTTACATTTGAAATGGAAAAGACTGAAATGATACATTTTTCACACCATAAATTACCTCTCACCAATGAGCTGACTCTCAGCAATCAAGCTGCCTTAGGGACTAAAGAAGTAGTAAGATGGCTGGGATTTTGGTTTGATAGGAAATTAACATTCAAGATGTGACGGCCCTGCATCACAGTAATGAGTAGGGGTGCAATGACATTATGATAGGTCTGTATTATAAGGAGTTACCCAGTATGGAACGCACGGGCCAGGTGTAAATTATGTGCAGTTATAGATCTGTAGATGCTTTCTTTCCCTTCTCTTCCTTAGTTTAGAATCCTTTATATTATAATCCTAATTTGAGTATCTATTTGATTCGACTTCGTCATCTCCTAGTTCGTGCTCTCTTCGGACCCCTCACACAAGACACATGTAGAGAAACGCCTTCAGCTTGTACATGATGCACTTAAGAGAATAAAACAGCTTGCATCAAACACCAGAGGTCTACCATTCCATACATTACAACAGCTTTACCTCAGTTGCGTCCTCCATGTCCTGGACTATGGCTCAGTGCTTTGGTTTAGGAAAAGGGGTTGTGGTGCATTGAGTGCCAAGTGCCAAAGGCTTCAGAATCAGGCTTTAATCATGATTACTGGAGCATATCATAATAGTCCAATCAAGGCCTTGGAAGTTGAGGCAGCAATTCTTCTTTCATGGATCGTTGTGGCATAGCGTAATATGAAACGTCATGTGGACGGCTAGGCTAAAACACAAACATTAGTTCAATGTACGTTTAAAACTAGCAAGGAAGACTGATAAGAGTAGGCTAGTCTCATTAGGTGATGTGTAGCAGATTGTTTGGCATAGAGGCGGTGTGGTACATGCTATTTGGTAATTTTATGTATATAAATACTCGGTGTGAAGAAGCATTATTCTTCACGCAACGTCTTCTTCAATTACCTTAACAATACATTTGTTTACCCATCTCTTCTTCGGGAAGACCATTTATCTCTTTCCAGCTCTTCATCAGCAAGACCCACGTGTAGCCTCTATCGCTACTATCTACCAATTCGTCTCTTCCTAGAGAAGACCAGTCATCCCTTCGACCCACTCATCACCTTCATCTACCACCTAGATCTCCGTTAGACCACATACGCACCCTGTGGAACACTGTCCTAACCTCGCCCTTGAGATTACGTTGCGTCAATAAATGCATACCCAGAGCATCCAGTATCAATAAGTGAGTAAGTTTGAATGGATTTTTTAGCTGTTACTAATATACAGGCAGCAACCAAATGGTCACCATCCAACTTGTCCTCCGCTTGCGACACCGAAAAGCTTGATATAGAAAATGCAGACATCGAGGAGAGTTTTGAGGGCCCCGGATCAGGGCTATCTTTCAAATCCGGGACTACTGAAAATCCGGCTCGGATTTGGTGTCCCCTGGACTTGCTGGATGGTATGTGCACGGCGATGACATTAAAACTGCACCAGTAATTGGTGCCTGATGATTTGGGCGTTTCGCTGAAGGGCACCTGTCAGGGCCGTGCCCCGCCCCCGCACAATACATACAAAGGGAGTTTTCCCGACGCCATTGTTTTTCCCCAGCCGAAAGTTTACGGAACCCATTTACAAAATTGTATCTGTTTTCAGGTGCTGGTCTGGTGGTGTTAGAAAGTTTCATTGTTGACAAATCCATGGGAGCTAGACCACCTGCAACATGTGATGGGTGCGCGAAGTTTCTGTCAACTGTTTGCCGAGAAAATTCGCGCGGGTTTTTTTGTTCAGCCTTGCGACCCCGGATCTGATTGTCGATTTTCATAAGCAAAGTTGCATAGTCCTCGAGGATTACTGGTATTTCTGTTCGATGCATCATTGCATCTTTCATATCCTCGGAAAGACCTTCGGCAAGAGCATCAATTTTTGCAGCTTCATTGTATTCAAGATAGCCAATGACTCGAAGAAATTTTGAGTAGTAGGTTGCAAAATCACCAGCACCCTGTTTCAGAGTTTTCAGTTCACGACGGGCAGTTCCTCGAGGGTCTGGGTCTCCAAATGAGGCATCTAAATACGACAAAAACGCTGTGACTGATGAAAATGGTTTCTCAGGGTTTGTGTTTACTAGAGGAACAATTTGATCGAGAGCTTGTCCCTCCAACCGACTAATGGAATATATAACTTTGGCAGACTCATCTCGGAATCTGTCATTATTTACCTCGAGCTTCATCCGTAATTGTGTGATGAAACCGGGCAGTTTACTCCTTGTGCCGTTGAATTTTTCTGGGTCCGGGAATTTCTCGGAGCGAAATGCCGAAGCCGAGTCCCGGGCGGCTATAGCCGGGCTAGGTTTATTAGAAGAATGACCGGCTTTAGCGATGTTTAAGTCGAGGTTCAACTTGTTGTTCTGTTCCTCGAGGCTTTCAATAACCTGGCGAGCAGCCATGAGCTGACCCTGAGCAGTATCTCGTTCAGTGCGGTATCGATTGAGGTGTCCGTTCATGTATGCGTATAGCGCGTCCGCATCAGTGGCAAATTGCTGTTTGAAGTTTTCGATTGTGGTAGGAGGAGCCCAACCACGAGAGTAGTCTGTAGACATTCTGCACGGTGTGGATAACGACGCAACGTAATCTCAAGGGCGAGGTTAGGACAGTGTTCCACAGGGTGCGTATGTGGTCTAACGGAGATCTAGGTGGTAGATGAAGGTGATGAGTGGGTCGAAGGGATGACTGGTCTTCTCTAGGAAGAGACGAATTGGTAGATAGTAGCGATAGAGGCTACACGTGGGTCTTGCTGATGAAGAGCTGGAAAGAGATAAATGGTCTTCCCGAAGAAGAGATGGGTAAACAAATGTATTGTTAAGGTAATTGAAGAAGACGTTGCGTGAAGAATAATGCTTCTTCACACCGAGTATTTATATACATAAAATTACCAAATAGCATGTACCACACCGCCTCTATGCCAAACAATCTGCTACACATCACCTAATGAGACTAGCCTACTCTTATCAGTCTTCCTTGCTAGTTTTAAACGTACATTGAACTAATGTTTGTGTTTTAGCCTAGCCGTCCACATGACGTTTCATATTACGCTATGCCACAACGATCCATGAAATCTTCCCACCAAAATAAGGCAGCTAAAGCAGAAATTTAACTAGGCTCTCAGAATTTTAAGGCTACAAAAATCACATCCAGTGAAGGATAAATTGATATCCCCACTTCTGGATGAGCTGTCCTTTTCAACTGAGGTGGATCTAGGTGTCTTTGAGTACTTGGACAAAGAACTTACCCAACTTATAAGAATTGGCCAACTATTTATTGATCAGTTAAAATTATATTCAAAGAATTGATACCTGAATTATATTTTAGGATACTGATAAAGATTGAACAAATGAAGAATGTTGGTGGAAGTACAGTGGTTGATCATGAACAAGAAGTGTTGTTGTATTGATGAATGATGATGGACTATTTAAGTGGGAAATGGCTGGCTTATATACATGAATAGGTGGTCTGTGCACTTAGTCTTAGCTAAATTATGTGATCTATCTGTTTGGCCTACTTGTATTCCTGCCCAACTCAATGACACTTGAGTGATTATTTTCAACAGTCCCCCATAATCAGAAAGTGGAATTGTTGATACTAAGTGCACCTTTCATGTTTATGCCTGTATAAATTAAAACTAGTTTTTAAGCTGAATTTATTCATGTAGTATGGTTCAGCTTCAACAACTTATTCTGAGAAGCATTTTTTTATTTGAGGATAGTTCATGAAAGGAAAGGAGGAATGTCAAATCTTTGAAATGGATGATGTTCCTAAATGCATCTGATTGGTAGTTTCTTGTTGTATCTATTCCAATATTAATTCCTGCATGATATTGATACCAATATTTGCCTTTTTGGTTGATAGAACTGCTTCATTGACCATTACTTGTATTTTGATTTTGGTGATTATTTATTTTATTTAATTTTGAATTCATAGTCTCACTCTTAGTTTTATCTTTAAAGTATTTGTTAGTTAATTTCTTTTGATTTGCATTGTAGCTCTTGTTGATAAGTAATTTGCTCTATAAGAATATAATTTTAACAAGTTGATGTAATCAGAGTTAGTGCTTTGTTAAATGATAATTCTTTCATCATTTTTGGGATGGGTGCTGTTCTTGTATTTTAGATATGCTTCTCTCTATTTTCGGTTTATTATTATATCCCCATCTGTCTTGTTTGTTTTTAGAATCATAAAATGAGTCTGATTTAATTTGCTGATTTGCATTTTTCATGATAACTTTCATCTTGTATTTCCTGCTTTCCTTACATTTGTCCAATTGTGTTTGAGCTGTTCCCAGTTGGACCCTTTCTATAATAGACTGTGTACTTGAATTAGTTGCAGCAAGAATTCTGCTGATGACAGCTCTGGCATGACTGATATTTGACATGTGGTTTGGATTCACATGCATTTTTAATGTTGACCAGTTTGAGTTGTTTCTCAAAGACTTATTCATATTCCTTTCATTCATTGAAGTCTTGTGTCTTCTAGTTTGATTTTCAGTTGGCCTTTGTGGTACAAACTTCCTATTGGCATGCCCTACTTGATGGATTGTTTCTAGTACAAGAAGTAAATTTTTAGATATTGCAGTTGCCAGAAGTTTATTGCTGTGTATAATGTGGCATTTATTGTTTGTAAAATTCAGTCTTATATCTGGATTCTTTAATGCGCAAAAGATTGAGAGTATATATGATGCAAGCTGGGGAACATAGAGAATATTTAGAAGGGTGAAGGAATTGCCATCTTTTGTTCTTAAGTTGATGTCCCCTTTCCCAGCTGCATTTATTTTCGAATTATTGGCAGTTGTGATTATGGTTGAAAATGACTTGAAGTTTAAGAATTGAGTTTTATCATTACACATATGCTGATTGGCTTGACTGTCCAATATCCAAGATTCGAGATTTTCAGCAGTTTGATGGCATAAAAAGGCAATGTTATTTGATGCTTGATTCAAATTGATTTTTTGTTACTTTCCAAGTCATCTGATGGGTGTCTATAAATAGGCCTTTTTTCTGGGTATTTCTGCCAGCAGTTGTTTGACTTATGTATTTTTCCACAGTAAATACAGATTGGTTTTAATTTTGGATTCTTTTTTGCAGTCATTGCTGTCTGTGTGGTCTTCTCATTATTGTTACCCATTCTCCTGGCTTCATCAATCAGACTTGCAATAATATCCTCCAAACAGTTATTAGAATCTTCTGCTAATAATTTGAGGCAAATTTGTTGCATTACTGATTGTTGTTGTAATTAAGGCAGCAACATGACTGCAGTAGACAAATAGTTCATATTAGAATAATATGCACTGACACCATGAGATATGATTAACCTATATCATCACTCACTGGCATCAATAGTAATTAGCCAATAGATGCCTCACAGCATACATTGGCTTCAGGATCTCCAACAACTTTCCCATTTAGGTTAGATAAGGAAGTATATTGGAATTTACACTAGTGTGCGGAAAACCCCGCTTTCATGTATATAGAGGGACTTCTCGCTACACAGATAGAACTATAGCCATTTCCTTACAATTAACTATCCATTACACATCAGTAGACTTCGTCGTACATTAAACACATTCATCATAACTCTAACTCATCCTCATACTTGGTATGTCATTCTTACAATCTCCGGAACCATTCTAATTATTGTGACCATGCTTCATACTGGTTTCCTACACTATTGATCAGAATTGTTATGAGGAGCCATGGTGGTAGTGATGTGGTTGTCATTTGTGAAATTGTTTGGATGTTAGAGCAAAATTGATCAATGAAGTGATCCACATTTTGACAGGATGAGATATTAGTTGATACAAGTGACTGAAAGACCAGATATTGAGCACTGAATCCAGCATTACCATACTGCTTTTCCAACTTTTTCCATGCTGTTGCTGCTAGATCATTTTGGTTGAGTAAACTTATGATGTGATCTTCACAGGATAGAATAAGGAGTGCCATAGCTTTAGAGTTTTGAGACATTTTATCATCTACTTTAATCTTGTGGGTTGTATTTTCAACAACACTCCATAGATCTAAAGAAATTAGATATGATTTCATTTTTAAGGACCAAACCTCATAGTTCTTGGTGCCAGAGAGTTTGGCAAAAGAAGCTGTGATGAAATCCATGATGAAAGTGATTATGTCTGGGTTTTCTAGGGTAGGCTGTGTTCAATGAAGAGAGGTTATATTGTGTTGGCAGTGTTAGAGCTCCGGACTCATAACCTATTGATCAGTTAAAATTATATTCAAAGAATAGATACCTGAATTATATTTAAGGATACTGATAAAGATTGAACAAATGAAGAGTGTTGATGGAAGTAGAGTGGTTGATCATGAACAAGAAGTGTTGTTGTATTGATAAAAGATGATGATGATGATGGACTATCTAAGTGGGGAATGGCTGGCTTATATACATGAATAGGTGGTCTGTGCACTTAGTCTAAGCTAAATCATGTGACCTATCTGTTTGGCCTACTTGTCTTCCTACCCAACTCAATGACACTTAAGTGATTATTTTCAACTCTATTGCAATCACTCATGAAGTAGACAAACCTCGAAAAATTAGATGCCAGTTAGGCACCTCCATGGCTTCAAACTAGACTCACCATTGATATATCACAACTGGCTAAGGAAAAGGCTGCTTTGGGACACAAATTGCTTACTAATACAATACCTCCAACAACAGCTATTGTCTACACTGATTGTTCCCTTATGCAAGAAAAAGGCAGCAGCATTGGATTTGTTATATATCTCCCAGTCACAAGGGAGATGAAATGCTTCTCTTTTAACCTTGTCCAAACTATGGGTATCACAGATACAGAAACTTTCTGCATACTCAAAGCAATTAGACACCTCAAAAAGATCTCACCAAATGGCCAGTATCACATCTTCAGTGATAGCCAGGCTAGCCTATTGAGAATTCAGACCAAACAAAATTCCTTTTCACACCAAATCAGACAAGAGGCAGTGAATTGCTCAATTCATCTCTCCTGGTGCCCTGGACATGTGGGACTAGTAGGTAATGAGCTTGCTGACAACCTAGCCAAAGGAGCCAGCAAAGAAAGGTGCTCAAAAGGAATAAGTTCACATCACATGCCTTTCTGAAACAAAAGGCAAAGGAGCTTGTAATGAAAGCCTAGGCTGAAGATTGGACATCTGAGCTTTTGAGGGAAGAAGAGGGAAGAAGAGGGAAGAAAGAGTTGTGGTTTAGGAAAATTCTACAGGATTCAAGCCCAATTATCCACACCAAAGTTCACGACAAAACCAATCAATTTTCAAGTATATAGTAGACTCATAGAATCCTCATATTTCCAAGCAAGGACTGGTATTGGAAATTTGAGGGCATATTTATTCAAGATTGGTAAGACCAAAGATGAAAGCTGCAATATTTGCTTGAAGCAAAAGCAGACAATGCAACACTTGATACTACAATGTCAAATGTTTAAAAAAGAAAGAAAAGAATGTTTTAAAAGTTTAGAGACACTAACGTTACCTATAATATTCAGAACTAAACAAGGACACCAAGCATTGCTTGAATATTTTAAAAACTTCAAGTTGTATTTCTCTACACAAAGGAGAATAATTAGGACAAAACATATTGGAAACAAAGAGGGGAGATGAAGGAAGGGAGTGATAATGGGTACGTTTTTTTGCTTTATATTTTTGTTAAATAAATTGTCATAGCTAGCTAGCTGAATACAATATGATAAAAAAAAAATAAAGAGTGGAAAACCGCTTTCTGTACTAGATATGGACATTTTGAGTATACAGTTATGCCTTTTGAATTAACCAATGCCCCTGCAACCTTCAAGCACTTCATTAACGACTGCCTTCGTGAATATTTAGATGTATTCTGTACAGCATACCTAGACGATATACTCATATGTAGTGATACCCTAGATGAGCACATGACGCATGTTAATAAGGTGATGGAAGCTTTGCAACAAAATGGAGCCCTCCTGAAGCCAGAAAAGTGCAAATTTCATTCTCAAAGCACAAATATCTAGGGCTGATCATCGAGCCACATGGCATCAGAATGGACCCATGTAAAGTAGATGCCATAAGGAAATGGGACACTCCAAAATCGGTGAAAGACATTCAGGCGTTCCTAGGGTTTGCCAATTTCTATCAACGTTTTGTCCTCGGATTTTCAGTATTGGCACTCCCACTAACCCGGCTAACGCGTAAAAATACCCCCTTGGTCTGGGATATGGAGACGGAAGGTGTATTTAAAGCCTTGATTAATACCTTTACCACGGCACCTAACTTAGCCCACTTTGACCCGGAAAGGTAAATTACAGTTGAAACTGATGCTTAGAACTATGTTTCGGCTGGAATTCTCTCTCAACGCGATGATAAAGGTATCCTTTGTCCAATAGCTAATTTGTCGAAAAAACATTCACCGGCTGAATGTAACTATGAAATTTATGACAAAGAACTTCTGGCAATCATCTGTTTGTTCGAAGAATGGCGACCGGAACTTGAGGGTGCCGCTCATGACACTGTAGTGATATCAGATCATAAAAATTTAGAGTACTTTATGAGCTCTAAATAACATAATTGTAGGCAAGCACGTTGGGCCGAATATCTTTCACGCTTTAATTTCGTTATTAAGTACGGACCTGGAAGTCAAGGAGGAAAACCGGATGCACTTACAAGAAGATCACAAGATTACCCTGCGGAGAACAATGAAAGATGGCTCGACCAAAGTCAAATTGTTCTCAAAAAGGAAAATTTGGAGAGAAAATTAGATGTGTTCGCAACCTCATTGTCCCTAACTATGCACACAAGTTCTCCAGAATGGAAAGAAATATTTGCTAAATGTTATAATAGGTCTATGATTCGGGTGTACATACAATTTGTGGGAGCTCGCTGCTAGTGATCACAGATGTGCTGCTGGGCCGGACAGGTCAAGAAGAGGAGTGGAGAATGATCTCTGTAGAATGAGGAAAGACTGTATTGCTTACTCTATCTACTGTGGAGGAAAGCTCTCTACTTATAGTCCCTAGACTATTGCTTACTTATTATACTAACTCAACAAAGCAGGAGCAAACAGAGCAAATGCATGCAGTCGCGTGACCATCATAACTGAAGCTGTGCACTGTAGCCATGTGGGTCTTGGCACAACACTCCCCCTGTCGGTAACGACTCCTTAAGTTATTGAATAGCGACTGATGATTTAACCTTGGTCAGTGAGTCAGCTAGTTGATCAGAAGAAGGCACGTAGGACACATCAATCAATCCCTTTTGATGCTGCTCCCGACAATAGAAGTTCCTAAGTGAGATATGCTTTGATCTTCTGTGATTGTCGTGATTTTTGATAAGGGAAATTGCCGATTGATTGTCCACGTACAACTTGGTGCATTTTGCTCCCTCAATGTGATCAGTAATGTTTAACTCTTCCAGAAGCGATTTTGTCCACTGTAGCTGACGACATGTTTCGGTGGCAGCAAGATACTCAGCCTCAGTTGTAGACAAAACAACTTCCCGCTGAAGATGGGATCGCCAACTTATTGGTCCTGAAGTTAGTATAATCAGCGATCCGGAAGTTGATCTGCTTGTTGATGGATCTGCTGCAAAATCTGCGTCCGTGTAAGCTTTAAGTGAGGGTTTACCTATTGATCTGTTGAAGGTGATTCCTCGATCCGGTTCTTTAGAGAGATACCTTAGCACCCGGTGAGCTGCATGCAGATGTTCACCTGAGGGGTTTGTCAAAAATCGCGCCAAGTGGTTGACAGAAAATGCAATATCGGGTCTAGTGCTATTCGCGAGAAACTGCAGGCCACCTATAATGGAGTTGTATCTTGTAATCTCTTCTGGTGTGCTTTCTTTATCGCTTGGAAGCATTAGATGCTCAAGGGGTGTTGAAGCAGGTTTGCAGTCTTTTAAGCCGTGTCGATCTATCAGTGTGCGTGTGTATTGACCCTGTGATAATGCTAGGGTATCTTTTCTGGGGTAACTGATATGGATGCCTAAAAACAAGTCTGTGCTCACCGATTTTATCTTATATCTCTTGTGTAAAGCTTGCATCAGTGTTTCTATCTTGCCTAAGTTAGGACCCATCACCTGGAAATCATCTACATGCATAACCACAAATACATCTTGGTGGGCGTTGGTGTATAGACATACGTCTGATGTAGTTGGGTGGAAACCAAGTCTAGCAAGGGTTGCTTTGGCATCATCACACCACAGAGCTGCTGCCTGCTTGAGACCGTAGAGTCCTTTGCAAAGGAGAATTATGCATCCTTCTTTTTCATAGCCCTGGGGCATTTCCATGTAAAGGTCAATGTCAATGTCAGGGTTTAAGAAAGCGGTTGGAACATCACCTTGCCTACGGTGCCAGCCAAATTGGTGGGCTAGCACAAGCATGATTCTACCAGTTTCCGGTCGTGGTGTAGGAGCGAAAGTTTCATGGTAATCAATGCCTTGACGCTGGGTAAAGCCTTTCGCTGTACAACGAGCCTTCCACCTTTCGATGCTGCCATCTGCTCTAAATTTCTTCTTAAATACCCATTTGCATTTCATAGGTTTGCGTCCTTGTGGAAGTTCTGTGCGGCAAATGATTTTTATGGCTCCTTTTTCTTTGAGGGAGCGAAATTCCTCATCTGTAGCCTTTTTCCATTGCACGGCCTCCGGACTAGTCATGGCTTCGCTCCAGGTTTTTGGATCGTTGGAGATTTGTGCTGCCTTGCCATAGTGGAGACGTTTGTAGTCATGTTTCTTAACCTCTCTGCCATACCTAGTTCTTGTGGTCTCGTTTTCCGGCGAGTATTCCCTTTCTGGTGAGTGCGCTTGTTTTTGTCCAACAATAGAGTGTATAGGGTTCCATCCAGTCATGATCTTGTCGTATGGCGTTTCATCTGCTTCTTTTTCAGAACTGGACTCCCCCTCATCTTCTGGCTGCAGGCGAAGCTCCTGTGAATGGCTAGGGAAGGATGATTCTAGGGGGGAGTCTGCTATATCTTTCGAGTGGTACGATTCACTTAATGAACCTTGCTCACTACTTTGGGAACTCACATTTCTGATGTCTGTTGGTGGTAATTGTTCTTCTGATGACGAGAGTGAAGTCACTTCTTGAACTATTGATTTGGGCCGATTGTTTATGTTATCGGCTAATGCGGAATCTTCGGTTGCATCTTGTGTAATAGAGTCAGATTCTAGCGTGGTGGGTGATGAACTCTCCCCCTCAAACAATGCTGGAGTTTGAAGTTCTGGAGTTAAAGGAGGATTATGTTGATAATTCATTGTTTCTGTAAATAATGAGTTATCACTGGCCCAGTAGTTCGTTGTTTTCTGCTGATTGATTGGACTTAGCTCGTCACCAAACATTATATCTTCATTGAAAGATGCATGGGGAGTGAAATTTTCTATCCATTTCCAGCCATGTGATGTTGTCCAATGGGGATAATAAATGATGAAGTTCTTGTCAGTATTTTCCTGGAAACCCATAAACCATCCTTTTGCTGCTCTGGGCTCGAATTTACCTGGCTTCGGTTGTATTAGTTTATATGCTCGACAGCCAAACCTTGGAAGGTTCGTAAGGTCTACTTGACCAGTGTGCGGCTGATGAAGGCCTTGCATGAAATCAAGTAATGGGATCTGTTTAGTGCGTAAGCAGTATAATCTATTAACAATGTAACATGCATGTCGAACTGCCCAGGGCCAATAAAGTGCAGGCATGCGGGCATCAATCAGCATTGACCTTGCGAGTCTTAAAACTACTTTGTTTGCTGCTTCAGATACTCCATTTTGCTCAGGTGTATCTGGAGCGGATACATCAGTACGAATACCATGCTGTTCACAGTGTGATTTAATGCGTAAAAATTCAGTGCCTCCGTCTCTAAAGATTGCGCGGACTTTCTTTCCATGATGATGGTGTTGAAATTCAATCCACTGCACAAGAGAAGAGGCAATCTGGTCTTTGGATTGGGTTAATAATGACCATCTCATGCGAGTTTTAGAATCTGTAATTATCACAACATACTGTAGTCCGTTAATTGCAGTGGTAATCTTGCCTACTGTATCTATAAATATTTCATCTAGAGGTGCGTACGGGATTGGTCTAGGTTCTCGAGATACGAATCTTTGGGCTTTGCTGAGGTGACATGTCTCGCATGTTGTGAGCTGACTTAGGTCTATATTTTCGACTCCCTTTGTGTTTTGGGCTGTTTTCTTTAAGATTTTCTGGCCCGTGTGTCCGAGTCTTTGGTGCCATTGTTGTGCACTTGTGGTCTGCGGTATTCTTACAACACCAGGAGCTGCTATATTACTTCGTGATGTATCGGTTTTTTCAAGGGGATAAATGTAGTATACATCATTCTTGCGCACCAGTCTTGCTATGGGAACAGGAGACTCATTGTCACGTTTCTGCACCAACAGAGACTTTTCTGGATCCGGTACTATGTTGCTGAGCCTCTCCAACCTACTGGCTGACACAATATTGCACGAAGATTCAGGTGAAAGAAAAGTTTCATGGAGCTGGAGCAAAAATGTCCCGATTTTAAGAGTCGCTGTTCCTTGTTGACATAGCTCTCTAGTACCAACAGCCTGATCGAACTTGAATGGTTTAGGGGAGCGATTCACTTCACTAAACATGGAGCGGTGTGGGACGAAGTGGTGCAATGCACCTGTGTCATAGAGTGTAACGGATTCATTCATTCGAGATGATGCAGCAATTATCACCCCTCCTGAGTCTGACTCACTATCGTCTCCTACGTTATTGACCGAGGCCTGTTTGCCATTGCCCCTGTTTACCCCAGAACGGTTAATGCTTCCCTGTGCCAATTCTGGGTGTAGACGATAACAATACTTATTCTTGTGCCGATGTTTGCACCTCTTGCAGTATGCTTCCGGGTCTACGTTGATACTGTTGGGTACGACCGCAGCCACCGTGTTGGGTGTCTGGGTCCGATTGCCTGCTACAGATCGCAAAGAAGACATCAGAGTTGGCAGTGGTGCATACTTGTTGTCGGAATCAAATGCTCTTGTATCACGCCAAACATTTAGCCATTCGATCCTCTTCGTTCCCATCACAAAAATGGCTGATGCTTGTCTGTCACCTATGCGATACCCAGAGGCTAACGGCCGAGTAGAAATTGCATCGGCCGCGTTGTTGACACTCTGGTATGCTGCTAGGAAACGGTCAACATAATCATCAGCAGTACTAACAAACCTGATGCTCAACAGTGTTTCGAGTGCTGCAGCATATGGTGCAGTTGCAGTTTCATTCCTGGTCCTGGCTATAGTGTCGTAGAGTTCTTTGGCCGTCAGGTTGTCATAATGTTGGGGGCAGATGGTCGTAGATAGTCGTTGGGTGATGATATTTTTTGCTTCAATTTCTCCCAAAGTCCAGCACTCGAATTCATCCAGGTACTTTTCCGTGAGTTTATCGGCATCTTCGGCGTTTGGGCTCCCTAATAAAGGTACTGTAGGGATGTTGACTGGACGGATCCCAGGCATGTCATGAAAGACATGTCCCAGGACGTTTTTGCGTCCAAGTTTAGCACGCAATGCCATTCTCCAAGCGATAAATGAGATACCATTACCAAGAATTTCCTTTGGATCAGTCATTTTCATGATACTTAATCTAGTTTTTCACAATGATTAGCTTACTCCTGTAAGTACGTGGATGCGCCGGGCTCATAACCTGTTATGATAGGTCTATGATTCGGGTGTACATACAATTTGTGGGAGCTTGCTGCTAGTGATCACAGATGTGCTGCTGGGCCGGACAGGTCAAGAAGAGGAGTGGAGAATGATCTCTGTAGAATGAGGAAAGACTGTATTGCTTACTCTATCTACTGTGGAGGAAAGCTCTCTACTTATAGTCCCTAGCCTATTGCTTACTAATTATACTAACTCAACAAAGCAGGAGCAAACAGAGCAAATGCATGCAGTCGCGTGACCATCATAACTGAAGCTGTGCACTGTAGCCATGTGGGTCTAGGCACAACACTAAAGGATATCATAACAATCTGTTCCCAAATAAAATATTGAGTCTAATGAGGAATAACGTAAAGCAATTGAAGGAAATATCGCTTGCAAAATGTACCCAGTTCGAAAATAAACTAGTCTACAGGAATAAGAGGTATGTGCCACACTACAACCCCATCAAACTCAACATCCTCAAATGCTACCACAACAATCCCTCAGCTGGGCACCCTGGCTGCAAAAAAACCTTCGAACAAATCAGCCGAGACTACCACTGGCCATTGATGCGAAAGTATATAGCGCGTTACGTTCGTAATTGCCATACTTGCCAAAGAAGTAAGCCCAGTAACCACACAAAATTTGGAATCCTTCGCCCACTACCCATAGCTCAACAACCTTGGCAAGAAGTGTCTATGGACTTTGTTACTGGATTACCAGTAAGTGATGGATATGATGCAGTCATGGTGGTAGTTGACAGACTGACAAAAATGCGCCATTTAATACCCTGCAATACCACAACCAGTGCTCAAGATGTCGCTCGATTATACCTGTGTAATATTTGAAAGCTTCACGGTCTACCAACGCATGTTACTACGGATTGCAGTACCCAGTTTACAGCCAAATTCTGGAAAGAAATTTGCAAATATTTATGTTTGTTTGTTTGTTTAATCCATTTACATCCTGTCTAAGTCTAAGACTATTGTAAGATGTGCATCAGCTGATGTTAACTAGCCAATCTATTTATCAAAGTTTTGCTCATTTACTTTCACTTTCATTTGAACCCTCAAGTGATTACACCTCTTACAAAAAACTAAAAACATAACAAATCCGCAATCAATCCTTCAAAATTTCCATATCTTTTTATTGCCATTTATTATTACTCTTTGTTTTTCTCTTAAAATCTATCATCAATATTTATCCCAATATTTAATTTAATCTTTATCCTACTCCAGTTTTATTGTTAATGCACCATTTCCGAGTGCATATGCCAGTCTTTTCAATATATTCCAAAGCTGCTTTTGTGCCAGTTCTAGTATGCAGAACCAGATTGAGGCATATTTGACTTTCTTTGTTGCATCCATGTAATACTGCCCTTTCTTTATTATATCTTTGACATTGAAGTAATAAGTGTCTTGGTGTCTGTTTTGCCCCACAGATATATTTGTCATCATCTACTTTCCCAATTCTCTTTAGATAGGATTTAAAATATCCATGACCTAATTTTAGTTGGTAGAAGGCTGAACTCACACTCTTCCTCACTCCTTTGCCAATGCATGGCTTTTTTTGAAGATTCCACTCATATTGGCTTGCATATGAGCTTGGTGAGTGTTGATTCCCTATCTTCCATTTGTCTACAATAGAGATCTATTCCTTGGTTCTCTGTACTTCACATTCTTGCTCTAAGTTACTAATACTTATTGGTATTGCCTGTGATATTTTTACAATAGCTGCTTCTTTTCAAGTTTATCAGCCATTTCATTTCCAAATATTTATAGATGGGCAGGCACCCATTCTAGTCTAACTCTGGTTCCAGCAAATATTTATTTATTAAGGCAAGAATGTCCACTGCCATCCACCCAGAAACTGATGGTCAAACAGAAAGGTTTAACGCTGTAATGGAACAGTAACTAAGAAGCTACGTATCATACCAGCAAGACAATTGGGCCAAGTGGCTACCAATGGCAGAAATTGCCGCAAATAACCACGTGTCCGCCTCCACTAAGGCAACACCATTTATGAGCAACTATAGGTTTCATCCTCGCTTTACAGTTACCATTAAACCCTGTTCTAAAGCGCCACAAAGCCACGATGTCAAAGAATTTGCCCTTAAAATGAGAGATATACATGATTTCCTGCGAACGAATATCAGATCAGCACAAGACCTACAGGAGCAGGCCGCAAACAAGACAAGAAAACCTGCACCCAATCACCAGGTCGGTGACTTGGTATTTCTATTGGCAAAAAATATAAGGACCACACAGAACTCTTGAAAACTTATTTGGAAAAAACTAGGTCCATTTTGGGTTAATAAAATAATATCCCCTTATGTATATTGCCTAGATCTCCCGAAATCAATGAAAATACACCCAGTTTTTCATGTCTCCCTACTGGAACCTTCTCCTCATGATCCCGTTCCTGGTCAGATTCAACCACCTCCTCCGCCAATAATTGTCAATGAAGAAGAGGAGTTTGAGGTCGAGGAGGTTTATGACTTGCAGACAACAAAGTATAATGGATTACAATACCTAGTCAAATGGGTAGGCAAAAGCGATCCAACTTGAGAACCAGCCATTAACCTTGACAACACTGCTGCTGTTGGAACCTTTCACCAGCGCTATCCCACTAAACCTGGTCCACTAAAAAATAGCTCAAATAAACAGGCTTGCAGGAGCTCGCGTGTTAAAGGGGGAGCTACTTTCATGGATAAACGCAGTAAAAGCTAGGATGGTGTTTCATAGGGAGTTCCATGCCAAAACAAAACACAGTATTAGATTGAGTTCCTAAACAATTAGGACATACTCAGGAACATAGAGTCTTTTTTTTTTTAATTCATAGTGTATTCAGCTATCTAGCTATGACACATTATTTACATAATTTAGTTCCCCAAAACTCCTTTCTGAAATACAATCTTTCAAAAACTTTTCAAATTTCCATTTTAGTTATCCTAGTTCAACTCCCTTTATGTGCCACCATTCTCTTGGATGTATCCAAATATTTAAGAAGTGCTTCTTTTCCTCTTCTTGTTCAAAATAATATAGGTAAGGTTCTTGGTTCTATGCCCTTAAAACATCTGTTCCTTTGGTTTTTAAATTTTGGACAATGTAACAATAAATGTTGCACAGTCTGCCTTTGTTTTGAAAAAAAATTGCATATGTCATCTTCAACTTTTCCTATCATGTGCAGATACACTCGAGTATTTCCAATTCCCAGCCTAGCCTTGAAAAACCCCGACTCTGTCTCCCTGCTATGATCTTGAAATTTAAATAACTTGAATGAAAGGCTGGGTTGGTTAGTCTGAGCCTGGATCCTGTAGTAATTGCCCAGTCCTTTTGCTTTCCAGCCCTCTTCCTCATGCCAAAGCTCGAGGTTCCAGTCTCTCTTCCATTCTTCTAGTACCAATTCTTTTGCTTTTTGTTTCATAAATGAATGAGTTATAAACTTGTCTCTTCTCATTGCTTGTTTTTTAATTCCGTTTCTGGCTAGTTTGTCTGCTAGTTCATTTCCTTCTATACCAACATGTGCAGGACACCATTGAAGATGAATGGTAAGGAACATAGGGTGGTTTCATAGGAATCACGTAGTATCACTGTTCTTTTTTTTTTTTTTTTTTTTATTCATAGTGTATTCAGCTATCTAGCTATGACACATCTAATTATTTTATATCTAATTACAATTATTAAATCCCTATTTACTCTACTTATCTTCTAGTCTCCTCCCTTTCAGTCAGCTTTGGATGCATTCATGCATCAGTGTCTTGCAGGAAGCGGAGAATGGCTTCTTTTCCAATTTCTGTGTTAAACAATATTTCTAATCTCAATGGTAATATTCCCTTAAAAGTTTCCTTTCTTTTGGTCTTAAACGTACTACAATAAAGAAGTAGATGTTGAACAGTCTGTTTTCCCTTCCAGCAAAAGTTGCAAGTGTTATCCTTCACTCTTTTAATTCGAAATAAATGGGCCCTGGTATTTCTAATCCCTGTTCTTGCCTGAATAAATGAAGATTGCGTCATTCTACTGTAATGACTGAAGTTGTGTGGTCTCATTTTGATGATAGGTGATCTTTTCCTTGCTTGCACTTGATAGAGCCTTCCCAGTCCTTTTACCTTTCTACCCACTTCCTGTCGCAAGACTTGGGTCTCCCAGTCATTTTGCCAGGCTCTGAGAGTCAGTTCCTTTGCCTTCTGATTAAGGTTTGCAATAGTTATGAATTTATCCCTTTTAGTATCACTGTTCGAGACAGTGCTTAGGGCTGTCCTATTATCTGATGTACATATATACTCAGCGTGAAGAAGTATTCTTCTTCAGGCAACGTCTTCTGTTTATACTCATACCTATTGTTCACCTACTTATCTCTTCTCTAAAGAAGACCACCATTATTGTACCATCCTCACCCACCACTTACTTTACCTTTACCTCTTCCGTGAACCCTATACCTCAGGCTGATTTACACCTCCTACTCTTAGGAATCACCACTATCCTCCACATCTATAACCTACTTGTACCCAACTTGTACCCTACGGAATACTGATAATACAGTGCCTTGAGACTCAGCACCTTCCTTTTACTAGCTCCTTCTGCCAAGTTATAAGCAATTTCATTGCCTAGTATTCCAGAATGGCCATGGCACCAAGAGAGTTGAACTGAACAATTCTCTGCCTCTTGTCTGATCTGGTGTGATAGTTGGTTTTCTTTATTCTTGATCCTCATAAGGCTAGCTTGACTGTCTATGAAGATGTGATAGCTTCCATATGGAATTAACTTCTTTAGATGTCTATTGGCTATGAGGATACAATATGTCTCTGCATGTGTGATACTCATAGTATCTCCAAGATTAAATGAGGAACATTTCATCTCCCTTGTTTTTTTTTTTTTTAATTTCATTTACATCCTATATAAGTTTAGGACTATCAGAGGATGTGCAGCTTTAACTACAAATTATAAATCTCACTCCACCAGACTATATCTGGTTTTCTTCATCATCCTCCCTTATATACCACCCCCTTGTACATATTCTTGTGTCATTTATAAATTCCAAGATTGCTGTAATTCCAATTTTGCTATGAAGTAGGTCCTGTATACTCATCTGCTTCCATCCTGTCTTTTCCTTCATCCTTTTTCGGTTTTGTTTGTATCTCCTACACTCAAGCAGTAAAACTGACACGTCATCAAACATTGAAAATCCTCAAAATTTGGCCTTCTAGCTTCTAAGATACATCAAATTATTGATAACTTCAAGCATATTCCAAATATCCGATCTGAATTTCGATCTGACTGCTGCGTGTTGAGGTATTGAAGTTTAAAGCCTGACAGGGGCTACCAGCCAGAATTTGGTGGAGTCACCATCTCTCATCAACCATAACTATTCTACAACGCAGTGAATTAACTTGAAATTCACCATAAATTTGAATCCTACATCGATTCAAAATTACCTCAAATTTGAACCAATTTTAGCAAAAATTGAAAGATATATTGCGATCCAAAGTTGAAAGGGAGCATATTTGTGACAGATTGCGCATTTGATCTACTTAGGCCGCCAAACTTCAAAAATTTGCATTGATCCCTGAAGAATTTCGCGTCCATTTACGCAAAAATCACGCCGTTTTACGCGTTATTTTAAAAAATAAGTTTATGGTCACGTGATTTTATATCAAAAATTTTGAAAAAAAGGGGATAAAATTTAAAAAATATTTTAAAAACAGTAAAAAATACCAAAAATTATCAAAAATTATGGACAGTTCATCCAGTTCTCTAGACCCTTTGGCACTCACATGTTACAAAGCTGGAGATTATGTGGAAGACCAAGATATAGACAACATGTCTGAGATTTCATACACTGACCAAGTAGACCAGACAGCTAAAGACTGCTGTGAATTACAAACAAATTTCAAGGACAAAGGGAAGGGTATTGATTATTCAGGTCAAGACTCTACATGTAAACCTAATTTTGACATTAACATTGATGCTGAAGGGTGCAACTTCAATCCCCAAATAGGGACAAAGAGAAAGAATGAAAATGTCAAAAACTTCCCTGCCAAAAAGACAAATGGAAGAGGTGGATCATCACTCTTGGATATAATTGATGGATCTGAGGAGTGCATAGCTATGGCAAGAGATTTGTTAATCAAAGCTGCTCATCAAGCTGAGTCTAGAGCCCAGCAAACCAAAATTTTAGACTTATTGAATATTTTTCGACAATTTATGGAAAAAGATGGAAGCATTTCCAGAGAGGCTTCTGCACTTGCATCACAGCTGCAGAAACTGGAGCAAACAGCACAAGTCCTCCAGAATAAAGTGAAACAACATAGCCAACCAGGACTGACTGAGCCACAAGAAGGGAGACAGGCAGATTCAAGAGCAAAAATGCAGAGCCAAACATTGCCAAAGACAACCTGTTACTCAGGAACAAAAGCCTCAGCATCAGGACCAAGCCAGCCAACAAGAACATGGGCATCAGTTGCAGGGCCTTCAAATGGCCAGAATCAAACAAGAAATGAGTGGACAGTTGTACAACCAAAAAAGAATAATGCACCAAAGCCCAGGAAGACAAATTGCATTATTCTCCTCCAGGATGCAACTACAAGACAGGCCTTTTCTCCCTTGCAAATAAGAGACTGTATAAACAATGCATTCAGGGCTAGAGGAGTTCAAGGACCAGTGGTTTCTATAGTTTGTAAGACCAGAAATGATAATATAGCCATTTCAACAATTGAGCCATATACAGCCGATTTCCTTCTGGATCAGGTTGACATATAGAAAACTTATGCCCCTCATGTTGTTGCACAGAAGGACGAGCCATGGTTCAAAGTAATGATCCATGGAGTGCCAACAGATGAATTTGGAGAGGGTACTGATCTCTCCTCAATCTCGGAAGAAATTTCTATATTTAACAATGGATTGAAAGTAATTGGACAACCCTACTGGATAAACTCAGATGAAAACCGAAGAATACAACAAACTGGCTCAATTGTGGTAGCATTTGAAATAGAGGCACAAGCAAAGCAAGCTACTTCTTGTAAGCTAATTATTGCTGGACGTTATCTTTCAACTGAGAAATATCTGAGCTTTGCACCTACCACTCAATGTTACAGGTGCCAAAATTTCGGCCATCAAGAGAGTAGATGCAGATGGGAGGCTAAGTGCCAACTATGTGCTGGACTACACAACACCAAGAATCATGCTTGCACTCAATGTAATGCCATAGGAAGTAGGTGTGTTCACTTGGTTCCAAAGTGTAGTAATTGTGATGGGGCACACACAGCAGACAGCAATGAGTGTCAGACCAAGATTGCAGTTCTTGAAAGGAATGCAGCCAGGGAAGAGCAAGCCAGGAAGGATCACGAGGATTGTCTATGACAGGACACCAAAAAGTCCTCCAGTGCAACTTGAACAGAAACATGCAGACTACAGAAGCAACACTACAACTAGCACTAGATCTAAAGATAGGAATAATAGCTGTCCACGAGCCGTGGATAGCAAGCAGATGAAATAGAGAGACATATGAAGGGGTCGAATCAATCAGTCATCCCTCATTCACACAAATATTCCCCCAAACATTGAACTACACCCTAAGACCAAGGACAATGTTTTATGTATCAAAGCACCTACAGATACAACATCATATTCTTCAAGGATATCCAAGTGACCCAGATATCCTTGCAGTAAATTTTAGCGACCAAAATTTCAACATAATTATAGTCAATATTTATAACCAGAAGCACCAGGGACCGAAAAATAATCTCACCATCATGGAAAGATGTTACACAGAGTTGAATGTAACATCCAATACAGTTATAGTTGGGGATTTCAATGAGCATCATCCAGATTGGGACCCATATTATCCAAAATCAGCTTCTGCTGACAAACTACATGACTGGATAGAAGATCAAGGCCTTTTAGTACTTAACAAAATTGGCCAGGGAACATTTCATAGACCACATATGAAATGTCCTTCAGTGATTGACCTCAATTTAGCAACCACTTGGTCAGAAAGATTTGTTCAAGACTAGCAAACTCTCTCAACAGGATCAGATCATCAGGGTATATTGTTCACAATTTTAAACCAGAGTAGGGGACACCACCAGACCTTGCTAAAGATTGAAAGGTTTAACTCCCAGAAAGTAGACTGGGATAAATTTGAAAAAACAAGCAAAAGACTCTTCAGTAACTCCAAAGTACTTGCTCTAGACAATCTCATGGCCATCTCTACATGTGATAGCCAAAGTCTTTGGAAGGAAGGAGACAGTATAAAAGAGAATCTAGAAAAAATTGGGCAAGAGTTTACAGAGATCCTTATCAGATCAGCCGAGATATCTATTCCAAGGAAGAAGGCAGGGGCCATACCTAAGCCATGGTGGACAGAAGAGCTGAAGAATCTAATGAAGTCAATTATGAGAGCACAGAGAACTCACCTCAAAGACCCTTCCAATCAAAGTTGGTTTCATCAGTATACAAAGGCAAGGAACATTTATTTCCAAGAAATTAAGACTGCTAAAAAGAATCACTGGAGTAAATTTCTGGAACAGGAAGATCCTGAGTCAATATTTAAGGCTCTAGCATACACTAAAAAGAGACAAACTTCACAACTTCCAATGATTCAAGATGAGAGTGGTGTATTCAAAAGTGATTTCACAGAAAAGTGTGGGGCAATCAGGAATAAGCTTTTTATTCCACCACCACAAACTCCAGAGATGGACTGGCTGTCCCATAAAGGGCTCTATTGGGAGTGGCCAAGTCTTACAATGACAGAGGTAGAAGAGGCATGTAGTAAGCCATCAAAAGGCAAAGCACCAGGACCAGATCAAATAGACCAGAGAATGATAAATCATGCTTTCCAGGCCAACAAGGAGCTATTTTTCAAGATTTATTCTTTACTTTTTAATATTGGATACCAGCCAAAGTGTTGGAGGCAGGCCACAGGTGTTGTACTGAAGAAACCCTCGAAGTCTGACTATTCACAACTAGAGGCTTATAGATTAATTTCACTCCTCAACTGCTTGGGGAAAACCCTTGAAAGAATTTTAGCTAAAAGATTAGCTTATCTAGCTGAAAAAACCCACCACTTGGATCCATCCCAGATTGGAGGAACATAAAAGAAGTCTGCAGTGGATGCATGTCTAATGTTAGTCAATCAAGTTCAGACAGAAAAAGAAGCTGGAAGGAAGACATCCACCCTCTTCATGGATATCAGAGGTGCCTTTGATCATGTTGCCAAGAATCAATTATTGGCTATAATGAGTAGGTTGGGACTCCCCCTTAGTCTCTTAACTTGAGTGGACTCCTTCCTCAGTGACCAAAAGCTCAAATTAGCCTTTGATGGAAGAGAGGAGAAATTTTCATCTATTGAGACTGGGATACCACAAGGTAGTCCCATATCCCCTATCCTTTTCTTAATATATATCAAGGATATGTTCAGCTCTAGGAGGGGAAAATTCATATCATACATTGATGATGTAGCATTGACTGTCTCATCTAACAGTTTTGAGAAGAACACAAAAAGTTTGGAAGATGAATATAGGATTCTTCAAGAGATGGGTAAAAGAAATGCTGTCCAATTTGATATTGAGAAAACAGAGCTGATTCACTTTTCAAAATCTAAAGAGGCTAGGAAGTGCCAGTTAAATTTGCCAAGTGGAGGAAAGATATCAACAGCTGTAGTGGTCAAATGGTTGGGAATCTGGTTTGACCAGAACCTTTCTTTCAAACATCACATTACAGTAAGGGTGGCCCAAGCAAAAGCTGCCTTCCAAGGAATGGCAAGACTTGCAAACACTAAGAAAGGTCTCAGCCATATAGCTATGAGACAGCTATATTTGGCATGTATCACAAGTATCTCTGACTATGCAAGCCCGGTATGGTGGAGGGGACAGCAGTCTTTTGTTGACTTAATACAGGGATTACAGAATAATGCATTTAGAAAGATGTTGGGATGCTTTAAAACATCACCAATTAGGCCAATGGAGGTTCAAGTATGTTTGTGCCCACCAGAGATAAGATTGAATCATAGCAAAAGAAAATATGCTATGAGAACATTGACTCTCGCAAAAAATCATCCAGTAAATTTAATGATGAAACAAAATTTTGAAGAAAATAATTTTGAAGAGAGAATAAATGCAACAGAAAATCAAATAAAACGAATCAGGGAATCTTTAATTTACAACCCAGAACTTTTTGACATTGAGCCAATAAAACACAACCTCTGTAGGCCTTGGAGCTCAAGGCCTCCATACAGTATTGGTATAGGAAATGGGGGTAAAGAGGAAGAAAAAATACTACACAACAAAATTCTATGGAAGGCCAGAGATAAATGGCAAGTTCTTTATTACACTGATGCATCAGAATCATCTGATTCAAAAGGGATTGGATTGTCACTTCTATCATATGACCAGAAAGACCAGAGTATCAAGAGCGAACAGTACACACTCTCAAAAGAAACAAATACAATTTATGATGTAGAGTTGGAAGCTATTGTTAGAACTATTGAACATGCACAAAAACAGATGAGGCATAAAAAAATGGTCACAATTTTTTCTGACAGCAAAGCAGCTTTGAAAAGAATGGAAGACTTATGTAGTAAGTTTGGTCAAGCAAAGATTATCAGGGCAATAAAAGCAGCAACACAACTACGGAATCAAGGAGCCAAGGTCCACTTACAATGGGTTCCAGCTCATCAAGGAATAAAAGGGAATGAAGAAGCTGACAGGTTGGCCAAGGAAGCATCTCAGTGTGACCCAGATGAGAGTTACCCCACAAGTCTAGCATTTATATACACAGAATTGAACAAGGAAAAATGCCTTGAGTGGCAAGCTATACTGAGAAAATTTGATGTCACAGTCTGAGCATAGGCACTGAGGCAACCTTATGGTCAGAGGTATCCTATTTTCAATCTATGGTGAACTACAGATTGAAGAGGATAATAACAGTTACTTTATACATGATTATTATCCCGGCCAATGACACAGTTTTCTATCCGTATATCCGTATTTCTTCTCGTATCCCTTCTCGTATCCCTTCTTGTATCCCTTTGTCGTGCCCTATTCTTGGAGATGTTTGCCAAGTTGTAAGACCCTGCTTCCAAGAATAGTCCCTGCCTAGTTTCATGCTAAGCCTGCGTTAGACAGCGCAGGCTACAGGCAATTACCGGCTTACAAGCCGTCACATTTGACGAAAAAAGACAACAGCTAGACAACCCCTCTCCTTATTCAAACACTTATCCATGGCAAATCAGGAAAAAGCCTTGGGTACCAAGGGGGACCAAGAGGAGTATCAGCGCAGCATTCTATCAACTGAAGATTTGACATGGCTATAATAGATGGTACATGCAAAGAATAGGACAAACAACATCAGACAGGTGTCTATGTGGTGATATACAGACACCAAAACATTTAATTTTGGAATGCAGGAGATACAAACAAAACATAAAAAGAATGAAGGACAGGCTTGGTGGCAAAGAGCTATGCCTTGAAGTGCTGCTTCATAGTACAACTGGAATATTAGCAATATTTAAATGAGACAATGATATCAACAAGGGGTTGGTATCTAGGAGAGGATAATAGGCTCAGAGGATAGGACGTAAAGGGGACAAGTTAGATTAATTGTAGTTGAAAGCTACACATCCTCAGATAGTCATTGACTTATATAGGATGTAAATAATAATTAAAAAAAAATACACTCAAGCAGTAGGTGTTTTGGTGTTTGTTTGGAACCACAGCTGCAACTATTAGCTGTTGATTGTCCAATTCTCTTCATATATGACTTGAAAAAGCCATGCCCAAATTTTAGCTGGTAAAAGGCCGAGCAGATCTCCTTTCTTGTGCCTCTGGGTACCCAGGGCTTTCTTCTTATTTGCCAAGGAAATACTCCTGTGGAAGTTGAGGATTCTCCTTGTTCCTGTCTTTTTTAATCATAGTTATCTATCAATCTCTTCCATTCTTGGTATTTGATCTCCTCCAATTCTTGGTTGATATAGGCAAGGCTTAACGGATAGCTTTCATCTGGCTCCATGAAAGATGCCTCTTTGGCCAACTTGTCTGCTTCTTCATTCCCTATAATACCTTGATGGACTGGTAGCCATCTACATCTGACATTTGTTCCACTTGCTACTAGCTTCTTTGCTGCTTTTATGGCTCAGAAACCCTAAACTGACCAGCCTTGTTACTCAACTGCATCAGTCTAAAGAGTGCACCTTGATTGTCACAAAAGACTGTGATGAGCTTCTTGTTCCATGTCTGTCTCTCTGCATGTTCAATGGCCCTCACAATCCCTTCTAATTCACCATCATCTATAGAATTATTGTTTTTTGAAATAGTATAGTATTCTGATGTTCTTTTCAAATCAACTTGGTCACTAGCTATCAGGGAAATTCCTATACCTGCAGCATCTGGCGAGGTAGATGCATCAGTACAGTACACTACTTGATTAGTTCCTTGGACCTGATTCAAGAATAGACTGTGTAATATTTTTGCTTCATTTTTGTCTGTCTCCTCTATCTTAATATCATATGGTAGATGAGCATTCCAGGAAGATTTGATGTGGTGTAGAACAGGTTCAATTTCCACCTGTTCCCTGTTATATGGCACCGATTCTCTAATTCTAATAGCCTGGTTTTCTCCTTTGCAAAAATGATCACTTTTATTCCAGTCTTCAGAAGCCTAATTCATAATCCTGGCTATGGGATGATTTGACATTAATGTTACTGTTCTCACTGCATATTTTCTGGTCATCTCCCTTGTGATTGGGAGATAAATTACAAAGCCAATGCTGCTCCCCTTTCCCTGGGTCGGTGATCCATCAGTATAGACAATAGTTGTTCAACACACCAAACATCAACATTCGGAAATCGCCATTTCATCATTAACTCCTGCCAATTACTACATACACTATTATAAATTCGATATTCAGTTTCGCCTTTCCAGCAGCTTCCCATTCATATAATTTTCGACATTGGCATCCACCATTTCTGACATTTTTCGATGAATAACTGATAGAACTGCTACAATACTATCAAAAATCGCCATTTCATCTATAACTTTTGCCCACTATCAGCTACGCCCCTATAAACTCGATTTTTGTTTTCGCCAAATTTGCAGCATCCTATCTGTATAATTTTCGACATATACAGCCACCTCTACCAATATCTTTTGCCAAAAACCCGACATTTTTGCCATCTTGGAAAATTTTTCGCATCAGCCTTAAAACCCAGGCTAGAAATTAGCAGCATAAAAAACATAAAAAACATTAAAAATGTAAAAAATGTAAAAAATATTAAAATATTAATCAAGTTAATTTTATAGTTATAAACATAAAATTGGAAAAAAAAATAACCTGGGGAAATATTCATCATGTCCAAAAAACCTCAACCACCTTGAAACCCAAAGCTATCCCAGCTTCAAATGAGCAGCCAACCTATGCTGAAAAATTGAAGGCCTCCCTTCCTCCCTCAACATCCCAAGCCAGACCAGAAGCTGTCTCAACCCTAGATACCAATCAGCATCCTATCACCAATAGCAAGAATAATGCTCAGGCAGCACCTATTCCCTTCAGTCAGAACCTAGACAAAATTATCACACTTGTAACTGTCAGAGGTAGTTCATTACCACGATATCAAGCAACAGAAATTCGGGACAAGCTGAACAGGATTCTGGGAAGAAGAGCCATTGCTCGAGTACACACTTCACCACACCACAACTTGGTACTAACCTGCCTTGAAGCAACTGCAGATGAGGTACTGGAGAGGCTCACACAATGGAAGCCAATTTTCGAAGGATGGCCAATTGCAGAGGTCCAGAGGGTTAATAACTGGCCCAAGCTTGTTGTACATGGCGTCCCAACATGCATACCAATAACAAGCTTCAAGGAGGAAGCTGAAGACTACAACCCTGGCCTGCAAATCCAAGGAGCACCAAGATGGCTTCTGAGAGAGCAAAAGAAAGCTCATTCATCTGTGGTCTTCACAGTCAAAAGCCAAGAAGAAAGACAACTACTAAACAAAACAGGAATTATAATTGGAGGCATGCTACTCATGGTGGTCAACTACCAGTCCACAACTCATAAAACACAGTGCAGAACCTGCCTCAAGTTTGGAGACCATGCTTAAGTCTGCCACAGCCAACCAGTATGTGCCATCTGTCAAAGCTCACATGCCACTGATAACCACCACTGTGCAACATGTCAATCGTCTCATGGCTGTACCCACTTTGCAGTCAAATGTGTCAACTGCCAATCACCTTCCCACAATGCCCTTCAGAAGCATAGCTGTGAGGTTTTCAAAGTACTATCATGTTAGGACAACTGAAAATTGCTCAACACAACACTGCTAGGGGTAGGGGGATACTCCATTCCTTCTTTGAAGTTGCTTTAAAGGAGAAGACCACATTACTGTTTGTTCAAGAGCCATATTTGGTACAAGATCAATCATCACATTCATTTATTCCAATTTCACACCCATCTTTTATTCCAATACTTCCAGAAATTCAATGCTTCATCCGGCCTAGGGTTCCAATCTACGTTCAACAGGGGTGTCCATTCCAGCTTACACCAAGGTATGACCTTGCAACAGACCCTGATTTCCAGATCCTCGAAGTATCACATCCCCAGGAAAGCTTCCTCATAATTCATATCTATAATGAGCAATCCAGGGATCAAAATGAGCATCGAAATACAGTGCAACGCTTTCTAAATCTTCAACTACCAGCCAACCAACCACTTCTTCTGCTTGGGGACTTTCATTTAAATCACCCTAGCTGGAATCCATTGGTGCGACAGCCTTCCATACAAGCAGAACAATTTGCTAACTACCTGGATCAAATAAATGCACATCAATTGATGGATCCATTTGTCATTGAAGAGCTAGGGGGAACATTCCATCGGCCAAATACTGTGAATACTTCAGTCATTGATCTAGCATTTGTTTCGGGATTCAATCATTTCAGTTGGCAGGACTGGAAATATGCAGAGAGCACAGGCTCTGATCTTGAAGCTATCATCTTCCAAGCTGAGGCTCTTGCACCCCTGAATCAATCCAACTTGACTACAAATTTACTCCCAGCAAGATATAACTTGAAGAAAGCAGACTGGGACTCATTTAACAATTACCTGCTTAGAAACCAGGACTATATCAACCAACTGCTGGACAAATCTATAGCATTAGCAGACAGTGACTCTATTGCAGGTATTCTTCAGGATATGGTTCATGGAGCAGCTGATTGTTCTAACCCTCAGTCAAGGCCATGCAGCAGATCAAAATCATGGTGGACTGAAAATCTAACAAATTTAAGGCACAGGTACCATCAGCATAGACGAAGGGCAAAGCTTTTTTCAGCCCCAGCAGTGCAAGAGGAAGCCAAAATTGTGAGGAATACATACTTCAAAGCCATCAGCAATGCAAAAGCCAGCCATTGGGAACAATTTTTAACCTCTGCCAAACAGAAGATGATATTTAAAGCATATAACTTGTTACGGGATTAATCCCTTGTGTTTGTACTGTCTGCGCCAGTACGGTAGGGATGGAATATAGGGCCTAGCCAGCTACGGGGGCTACCAATGTTGCGGTCTGGATATGGTTGCTTAGCAACATAGATTGTTATGATCGGCGCTGACAATTACAATTCCTTATGTATACAGCGAGAAGTAGGAAATCTCCTTTCTCTAGATTTCATTAATTAACTGATTTATTCGGGACTTGCTCTGCTGTATACCAACACCAATTGATCCGGCAACATAACTACACTAAAACATCCAATCAGCCTCGCCATTTTATCCCAGCCCTTCAATGCCAAAGAACTAATCCACTAACTAATGAGACTGAGTCTGGAGTAGCAATATATTTCAAGGACAAGTGTCAAGCCCTTGTACAAGACTGCAACACTGCATCAGCTTCCTCACTACTTGACAGATCTTGCTCTGATAGACAAAATTGGGATCGGCCAGAGCTACCTATTGGAGAAATAAAAGCAGCAATACCTAACAAGAAGACAGCCCCAGGAATAGACCAGCTAGATTGAACAATTATCAAAGCTGCTATGGAGTGTGTCCCGACAACATTTTTCAAGGCATACAACTATCTATTCAATAGAGGTCAACATCCAAGCAGATGGAAGCAAGCAATTGGAATCATTCTACACAAACAGAATAAAAAGGACTTCTCAGAGCCGAGGGCATACCGCCCAATTTCCTTGCTTCCATGTCTTTCCAAACTGTTTGAAAGAATCTATGCCAACAGATTATCTTTTCTTGGCAGTATTTGCCAAGTCATTTTCGAAAAACGCCATTTCATCATCAACTTCCGCCCACCATCAGATACGCTGTTATAAATTCGATATTCGGCTTCGCTTACTCAGCAGCATCAGATTGATATAATTTTCGACATTTGCATCCTCATATTCCGGCATTTTTCGACCAAAAACTCGAATTTCAGTATTCTGAGCTAAAATTTTTCACTTCAGCCTTGCCAAAGCTCAATGCATCTCAAACGCGTGATCAGGTGATAACAGAAGAGTCACGTGACTTGAAATTCCAATTCCAATTTTTATTTCAAAAAAAAGGCGAAAATATTTTTAACCAAGTCTTGGCATTTTATCACGTGATCTTCCCTTTAAATCACGTGATTCAAGTCTAAATTTATTCATTTTAAAATCGAAATAAAATATTTTTCAATTTTTTTTTTCAGCCTGGCCTCTGATTACATATGCCAGCTATAAATAAAGCCAATATGGCCTCAAAATCATCCTCACCAGAGGGCAGTCTACCAAGTATGCCATCTTCACCAGAAATGGACATGTCAGATGTACCTAGGCTTACATCATCAATCTGGAACACAGATTTATCACCAAAGCCTTCAAGGCTCCTTACTTCTGTTCGACCTGTCAACTTGACATCCAAGGTTGACATTTTTAGCAGTGACCCAATCACTTCAACTGATTTGGGTACAAAAAATTTATTTTTAAAAACCGCATTTGCTGACCAGCCTCGGAAACGAGGTATTTCAGCCACCAACCACACCAACTCTCAGCCATCAAAAATGGTCAAAATTGCTGCACCACACAGCATCAAACACACCTTTGAAACAGCAATTTTCGAGGCACGTGACTTGCTTGTTAAGTCATACAGTCTTACAGGTGACAAAGAAAAGCAAGTGGCAGTCTTGGACCTCATTGAGGTCTTTCGAAGCTTTACTGAGAAGGGGAAAGTGATAACTACTAGACCACCAGTCCAGGTCTCATCTCCTGAACCAATTAACCCAGCACCAAGTCTTACACCACCAACACCACAGATTCAACCTGTGGTACCAGCAGCACCTTCATATGCACAGAAGGTCAGGGAGGGAATCCCAAATAACAAGCCAGCCACTGTTACTCCAGCTCGGCCAGTCATGAAGGTGCTCAGTCGAAAAGCTGCTGCACCAACCATTAGCAGCACAGGCCAAGTTACAAATACTAGGCCTATCATTCAAGCAGCTACTATTTCAACCACCAATGCAGCTCCAGCTACAGCTGCAAAAATCATTGACACTGAGAATGTCATCACCCTGGTGACCAAGTCAGGCTGCAGTCTGCCAAATTACCAGGCTTTTACTATCAGAGAAAGGATTAATAAGATCCTAGGGAAAAGGGCTATTTCAAGAGTCCATACATCACCAAAGGGTAACCTGGTCCTAAGTTGTATGGATGCCTCTCCAACAGAGCTCATTTTTGATCAAGAAAAATGGGAAGTGGTCTTTGCAGGATGGCCAATTCAGAAGGCCCAGAAAGTTACCAACTGGCCGAAAATGGTGGTACATGGCGTTGCAACCTGTATCCCCATTCATCAATTAAATGAGGAGATTGAGACCTATAATGATGGGATCAATACACAAGGCCAGGCAAGATGGCTTACAAAATCACCAAGTAAATTGGTGAGAGCCTCAGTGGCATTTTGTGTGAAGACTGAGGAGCAGAAGACTAGGTTGATAAAGACTGGGGTGCTCATTGGAGGACAACTTTTGAAGGTGGTTAGCTACCAACAATCAACTCAGAAGACTCAGTGCAGGAAATGCCTGAAATTTGGCCATCACTCCATGTGGTGCAAGAAATCTCCAGTGTGTGCCATCTGTCTTGGCCCACACTACACCAACAGCCACAAGTGTAATACTTGTAGTGCAACTCAGAGTTGCATCCACCATGCAGTGCAGTGTGCAAACTGCAAGTCCGAGGCACAAGAGATCAAAACATACTTTCGAAAATCAGTATTTCATCAACAACTTCCGCAGCCAATCCGAAATCATCACCAAATCCCGACGCCATGTGCAAGAGATGTAAGCATAAACATACTAATAAAAAAATGCTTCAAGCAACATCCAGAACTTGCAACTGGTCAGAAAGGGCAGAAATGGAAGGAGAATTTCCAAAAATATGGTGAAAGATTGGGAAAAGGGAAGGCAATCGCTGAGGCCAGCGACAGTGAAGATGAGGAATATTATAGGAGTCAAATGGAAGCGCTGCTTAGCGAGCCCTGTGACGGAAAATTATCAAGCAGAGTAGCTGCATCAGCATCCAGATACAATTAACTACCTATAATCTATGACACGGGTGCTTCGCACCACTTTTTGCCTGATAGATACGTGTTTGCTGAAATATACAATCAACAAAATCCCTTTTGATTTGACCAAGCCGTAGGCAGATCATCGCTAACTGAACAAGGAAGCGCAACTATAAAGATCGGGCAACAACAATTGATTTTAAATGACTGCCTATACTCACCCAGATCGGCCTCTGGTATTGTCTCTGCAGGTAGACTACAAAGAATAGCAGGGGTGTTCCCTGACTATGCCAAAATGCTCCTAGTAAAACATAATCATGAACAGAGAGACGTGCCCATTGCCCGACTAATTCTCCACAATGACGTCTATTACATTCATCCCCTGTTACATGACAAGCGCATCAAAGATAAATCCATCGCAGCACCTGGGGTAGCGAGGATTCATAAGACCAGCAATGCGCAACGCTGGCATCAAAGACTAGGACACATCGCACAAAACATTCTCAAGACAAAAGATCACTCTTTAGGACTTGAAGGCATTGACACAAGTGATCTTAAAATATGCAAAACATGCCATCTAAGCAAGGCTTAACGACATGTGTTGCGGGACCCAAGGCCAACACAGTATGAGCCATTGGACGAAGTACTTGTGGACACCGTAGGTAAACTAGTCCCATCTGTCGATGAAAAGCAGTACGCCGTAATAATCACTGACGCGAAAACTCGCATGAATTGGGTACTCACCAGCCAAACAAAAGACCAAATTGCCTCATCATTAGTGCAATGGGTTAAAATCATGCACCATATTTATGACAAACAAGTGCGAACTATCTTTAGAGACGGAGGATCCGAATTCTCTAAGACAAAAGTCTTTTGTGAACAACATGGAATACGTACCCATACGTCAGCTCCCTACACACCAGAACAGAATGGAGCATCAGAAGCTGCCAACAAAGTAGTTCTCAGAGTAACAAGGTCCATCCTTATAGATGCAAATATGCCTCCATGTTACTGGTCCTACGCGATGCAACATGCATGCTTCATTCTCAATAGGTTATACTGCTTACGAACAAAAAAGATCCCCATCATCGACTTCTTACAAAGCCTACGACAACTGCACATGGATAAAATTGATCTCAGGAATCTACCACAATTTGGCTGTCGAGCATACAAATTAATCAGTCCTAAACCAAGCAAATTTGAATCAAGGGCAGAAAAAGGGTGGTTCCTAGGCTTCGAAGTAAACACTTCCAAGAACTTCCTCATACTCCATCCACAAAAAACTCCAACCAAAGGATGGAAGTGGATTGTCAGTTTCACTCCACACGCAACATTTAATGAAGATGTTCTATTGGGAGATGAACTAGACCAAATAAATAAGGAAAGAGCCACAAACTACTGGAACAACGATCAACCAATCACACCCACATTAGGCACATACCAAAGTCCTTCATTGCCGCACAACAAACTGCCCAACCAAGATGCGTCAACATCAGATCCTAACAATCTGCCATTAAACGCATCACCGCCAGATTTGAGTCAATACCCAGGAAACATACCTCAATCTGAGCTAAATAACGACCCAATACCTGCAATTAAACCTCCGCCACCTAACAATACATTTATAACGCTACCTTCTCTTGAAAAGAATGACAAAACTTATGTTGATCAGCCTCCAACCACCCCTCCGGTGCCTCAATCAACCTGGCAGCATATGAGTCCCAATCCCTTGGCATTAATCAATCCGCAACCGGACCCATCGGAGTCAGATATAAACTCAAACCCTGACATAAGCGATCCAATCGAGCTCAACTCTCCTGAAAGTGATTCGGAACACTATCCAAACACAAAATCACCAGAAAATCAGGAAGCTCAGAAATACAATCGTATTATGACAGGTTGGGACCCAATACCATCAATAGCTGGGCAAAAAAGGCCACATTCACCGGAGACTGGGTTAATACAACAGAAAGGTAGCTCAGAAATAATCAATATAAACAATGGGGCAGGTATTGGAAAAGTTGACATATCAAATATCTCTTGCAACCAAACATATAACCCACAAAGTTCCGAATCAGAACTACAACCAAATGATTTCATCATGACTGGTTGGGATCCAGTCAAATCCCAAGCTGGCCAAAAGAGAGCCTGCTCGCCAGAGGGAGACATGATGCGTACAAAACGTGGACAAGCAGTAAAACGAGTTGACTATTATCGCCTCCATCATGGAAAGTCAGCACTTGAATCAAGTGACCCAAAGACCTGGGAAGAAGCAATGTCCAGCCCAGAGGCTCAAAAATGGAAAAAGGCTGCAAATGAGGAAATAAAATCACTCATTGACACAGGAACATTTGACATAATTAAATGCAAAGAATTACCAAAAGGTCGAAAGCCAATGATATGCAAATGGGTCTTCAAAAAGAAGTAGAATGCGGATGGAAGTGTTGATAAATGGAAGGCACAATGCACCACAAAAGGATTTACTCAGAGACCCGGCATCAACTATCAGGAAACCTTTGCCCCTACCCCGAGGCCTGAAACAGGTAGGATTATGTTAGTAATAGCCCATTACCTCAAATGGTACAGATGTCAAGGTGATGTTCCAACAGCCTTCCTCAATCCAGACCTCAAAATTGATCTATACATGGAGTTACCAAAAGGATTTGAAGAGGAAAATCATGTCATCCGCCTAAGGAAAGGCCTTTACGGCCTCAAACAAGCGGCAGCCCTCTGGTACGATGACGCAAGAGCAACCCTAGCAACACTTGGCCTTCATCCAACAACATCAGACGTGTGCTTATATTCAAATGCGCAAAATGATCTATTTGTACTCCTACATGTAGATGACTTTCAAGTCATAGGACCAAACAATACAAAAATAGAATTATTAACGCGAGCATTAAACAAAAAAATAATCTCAAACGCGTCAACACAAACTTATTTCTTGGCATACACATCAAGGAAAATGAAAATAAACTCGAACTTTCTCAGGGCCAATACGTCCGCACCCTTCTAAAGCGACATGGATTAGATGACTGTAAGCCAGCAAATACACCAATAGAAAGGCTAATTGAACCCAACGGTTCTCAATGTTCAAGGCAATCACAGCTAGAGTACAATTCAATCATTGGAGGTCTCCAATACCTAGCCAATAACACACGTCCTGACATTGCCTTTGCTGTAAATCACCTTGCAAGATTCTTAAACAATCCATCCGCAGAGCACATCTCAGCTGCCTGATGCATCCTTCGCTACATAGCCAAACATCCGGATAAAGGCATCACATTTACCAGAAGCAACGAGAAACCAGTCCTTGAGGCATACTCAGATGCAGATTTTGCAGCCGATCCCTCGACCAGTCAGTCGACATCCGGGACATTAATCAGGCTTGTATCTGGACCCATCTTCTGGAAATCACATTTGCAGCAAGAAGTAGTTCTCTCAACAACAGAAGCAGAGTATCTTGCAGCCACAGAGACCTGTCGACAACTGCAATGGATCAAATCTCCATTTGAAGAACTCAAACTCACAAAGCTCATAGAAGGAACGGAATGTACCAACCTGTACGTCGACAACCAATCAGCACTGTCTCTGATCAAAAACCATGATAACCATAAGCGATCCAAACACATAGCACTGAGGAACCACTACTGCAGAGAACAGTACAAAAATGGTCGCATAAAAGTCACATATATTCCATCACTAGACCAACTAGCAGATCCACTAACAAAAGTCAAAACCCAAACACAAATCCACTGAGAAACAGTCACTTCCGTGTCACAATTGCTCTGAGCCAGCACATCGACAGAGGGAGTGTTGTAATCCTAGTCCGTGCTAACATAACGTAGAGACGTGCATGGTCTAGGTCATGGATTAATATAGTCGCTGTGCCTACACAATTGAGGTAAGCTACGTAGTGGTTGTAGAGATCTGTTGAGGATCAGGATGTTGAGAAGTGATAGCAGTGCACGGACCAGCTTCTCATGTATTTAGACAGGTGGTCAGGCACTGCCCCCAAAAGTGTCCAACATAGATCACACACTTTATCCATTATACTTAAGCAAAATAATAATCCCTTCTAAAGTCTACAACTCAGTTCTCGAGCATTATATCACAACTGTCTCTAAGTCTCTCCCAAGAATATCTCCAGTGCTCATCATTCACAACACTTTTGCGTTTGGTTTGAAGCCAATCTTGTGGTCAAGTCCTGGACAATGAGGAGCTAGTTTTACGGCTTTGGGTTTCGGGAAACTGTTTTACTTGGTATATGATTTGGGAACGTATACATGCGCTGGAACAGCTAAGATAGTTTGTGGAGAGATATCTTCATTTGTATATACAAGTGAAGTAACTTTGATAATTATTATGTTACAGATTGGGGGAGCCTCGTCTCTTATTCCCTAGCTTTTTCGCTTGTAATCTGATCACGTAACCAGTATGCAGCGCGCCTAAGTGTGCTCCCAACTGAGCAGCCATGCCATCTATCCTATATCATCAACCTATCTCTCATACTGCGCACAGTACTACCTGTAGTGCTGTTATGTAGAGACTGGATATCCTTTTTGTGCCATAATGCCATACTGCCATAATAACTACATATGCACCAGCTACTAGATCTACCATACTACATAGCTGAGCATAACAAAAACATCTTCGAATTTCTTGTAGTGTTCTGATAAGACCTGTTCAATTTTGACTTCCTGTTTCTTAAGAATGGCGTTGAGCTCGAGTGCGTGCAATGGCTGGGTCCAGTCTATAGGGTGTGTATTTGATTCCATTTTTGTGTAATTGTTGCGAAGTTGACTTTCCCACCGGCTTTTACACATGAAATTGCGTACACTAGATGCCATATTATTTATGCGCTTATAAGTTGACTTGATAATTTTGTGTTATTGTCTCGTGCATTTGCGCTCCAAAATTGTTTTATGGCAATCTACTAAATGCAGGGCATGGGGGGAAGAGGATGGATGTATCTTTGGAATGAGATTTTCCTTGAGGCAATTGCGGTGTGATTCTAGTTTACTAGTGCTCCAGTTGATACCAGGGTTTACACTGTCTAGCCATGGGTACCCAACGATTGCTTCTTGATGCTTTAGGGGAGCTGGAATGAACTCATGACGGTCTTTGCCGAGCTCACCAAAGTCACAGTCTAGTTCTATAAGGACTGACTTATTTTTTGGTACAATAACATGTCCATCGGCAGCTGTTATAGGGATGTTTAAAGAAGTATTTTTTTTTATATCTAGGTCAGGCAAAAGTTTCTCGTTGATGAAGTTGCTTTCTGCCCCACTATCTACCAATGCAATAACATCTTTTCCTCCCACTAACCCTTTCACTAAAAGCGACGGATGAGGTTTAATCCTAGGTTTAGGGTCAGTGTGGAGCCAAGTTGTTAAAGATGAAGAGTAGGGACGTACTGATTGGTCTTTGATGTTAGAGTTGTTGTCTATTTCTTGGTTGATGTAGTTCAAATGCCGGTTGTTTTGACGTTGCGGCCGAGCTGCAGCAAGTCGGCAGGCATCAATACAATGTTCATCTGATCTGCAGTAAAGGCATAGGCCCAGGTTGTAGCGCCGGTCTCTCTCTTCCCTTGTTAAAGGGCTTCGTGGAACTGTTTTCCCTGGGCGAGCAGCCGATTGTTGCGATGGGGTAGTGAGACGTGGAGGAAGAGTATTGGTACCAGGGGTAGGGAAGCGTTGGTAGGTGGACCTCTCTTTCTGTTCTTGGAAGAGATTGTTGTCTACTTCAATAGCCAGCTTACGTACCATCTTATAGTCTTCCCTGTCAAGTGTAGGAGTGTGGTTCAGAGACTTTTTTACCTCATCCTTCATATTATTTAAGAGCTGAGGTGCCATAACTTTGGAATTGTCACCACAGGCATTTGCTGCTTCTTCAAACCGAATTGAGAAGTTGGTTACAGAGCCAGTAGTGTGGCATTCGAGGTACTAGGCTTGCATCTGGTGCAAGTATTGCGCGTTGTCAAATGTGTCTTTAAACTGCTGTATGAATTCGCAGTAGTTCTGAAGTAGCTCAGCTCTCTCTCCATTTACAATTGTTATAATAACGGGGCTATATAGGAGCGAGATGATGGGTCCTACTGTAAAAGGACTGATCACGATAGCTGTTTGCATAGGTGAATCCAAAAATAAAGGTTTATATTCTGTATAACAAAAGAACTACACGAGCTACACAATTGAGTATCTACTAAGTCTTACATAAGTCACTTCAAGCCTGACTATCCAATGGTCACGTGAGCAATCGTTACAAGTGGAATTGGATATGTCCAATTCTAATCCAACAAGGCCCTAAGCCTGTAACATTACCTCTCCCCCCTCTTTTTTTTTTTTTTGAGCATTGGCTAACCCAAAATATCTTACTTGGTTTGATTATTTGTTGCGCGCGCCAGTAATGCGCGCTTTGTAACTTTTCGTCGCCCAATAATTGATCCTGTGACTTCGCCAACACCATCCTTTTTACCGTATTTCTTTTCAAATACGTCCAGCGCTTTTGTATCGTCTAGATTATCTCTTGTCTCCCATGTAGGTTCTCCAAATCCTTTCCATTTAACAAAACTAAGCGTTGATGGCCCCGACCGATTCTTTTCTTCTCTGCTCTTAAAATCCTGTCAACAAACTGTTCCGGCTCACAATTATCATCTTTATTTTGTTGCCCGCCTTCAGGAGATTTGGGTACGGCCGGTGGTGGTTGAGAATCATCGATAACTTGTGATGGTAGTGGGTCAGTAGCGGCCCTTTTTAATAGATCGACATGGAATTGTGGCCAAATTCCTGATGGTGTATTTAGCTCTACACAATGGGAATCTAAAACTTTAATGACATCGTATTTTGCATTAATCCACGAAAGCTTTTTGGATAACTGAGGTGTTTCTATGTTCTTTAAATTTAGCCAGACAAGATCGCCCTTTTTGAATATCTCTGCTTCTTTGCGGCTTCGATTTGCGTACTCCTCCATCCTATGCTGTGACAATGCCATTGATGCTTGTGCAAGCTCTTCTGCTTCTCTTAGTCTTTCAACAAACTGTTGCGCATTCTTTTCCGGTCTTGATGGGGTGCTGCTATATTCATTTTGTTGAATTGGCTCTACATGATAACCATGTTCAGCAAAAAATGGGCTCATTCCTAACGCTGCTGATGTTCTATTATTTAATGCCAGGATTGCGCACGGAAGCAAATCTTTCCAGTCAAACTGTGAATAAGTAATAAATGCTCGTAGGTACGCTAAGATTTCCTGATTCATTCTTTCGGTGGCACCGTCTGCTTGTGGGTGGAAAGCCGTTGATAAGCGCTGTTTCATTCCCGTTAGACGGCACAGCTCTGTCCAAAAATCTCCAACCCAATTCGATCCTCTATCCGAAGTGATATAATTTGGAAATCCATGATACCTCACATGCAACTTGAGAAAAACTTTAGCGCAGTCTTCATCTTTCATGCTAGTCATTTCTTCGATAGCAACACCACCTTTTAAGCGGTCAACTACTACCATCATGTACCTTGGCTTGGTTTTGGATTTTGCCGGGAGATCCGTCATAAAATCAATAGCTAGTTCGCTATTGAATCGACTTGGTACTGGCAGTGGACGCAATAATCCCTTCTTTCGTTCCCTTCAAACATGACTACGCCCAAAAACATCACAGTTGCGACAGAATCTTCTTACACTTTTTGAAATACCCGGCCAAAAGAAATTTCTACCTAGTATTGCTAATGTACTGTCTCTTCCTGGATGTCCCGTAACATAAGAATCATGTGTTTGTTGAATTAAAGCAGTCTGGAGTGGTTCATAATCTGGGATCCAGACCCTATCTCGGAATTTGAGGGCACCTCTAGTGTCGAAACTACATTCTGCCAATGATATTTTTAGATTACTGAGCTCAGTTGGCAGACTTCTTTCTCCTTTCGCCAAACAATCATACAATTTATGGACACTTTTGTCCTCCTGCAGCGCTCTATCCCACAGTATTTGAAAATTTTCGTCCGAAAACATGTTTTCGCCACTGGGAACATTTTGTGACATATTTAGAAAATTTGGAGGATCTGGTTTTCTGGTTATCATGGGGCAAATCCACGCATCTTTTACTAATTGCACTTTGCGACTCTGCAATCTGTTATCTTCAAATCCTTGTGGCATGTCTTGCTCTCTTCTGGATAAAGCATCTGGTCTTGCTGCTTGTTTACAGGGGCGAAACTGAAGTTTGAAGTTGAATTGAGATAAAAATTGTGACCATTGTATTTGGCGTTCATTAAGCCGACGTCTTTTCATGAAATGTTTGAGGTTCTGATGATCTGATAGAACGACAAAAGATTTGTTTAATCCAATCAACATGCCTCTCCATTCTTCCATGCAACAAATAATTGATAGCATTTCTTTATCATGGATATCATAGTTGACTTCCGCTGGCGTTAACTTCTTCGATAGATATGCAACTGGTCTCAGAACTCCATGGTTGTCTTTTTGTGATAGACATCCACCTAGCACATAGCCTGAACTATCAGCTTCGAGTATGGTGTCTTTTTCATCATCCCATAATGCAAGAATTGGAGCGGTGATGAAGAGATTCTTGAGTTTTTCGAATGCATCCTGCTGCTGGGTTTCCCATTTAAAAATTGACTGCTTCTTCATCAGAGCTAACAACGGTGCTGCAATGCCTCCAAAGTTCGGGATGAAGTCTCGGTAAAAGTTAGCAAAACCAATAAAACTTCGTACTCCCTTTACGTTTGTAGGTGCTTGCCAACTCTTTATTGCCTTTACCTTTTCTGGGTCAACTTTGATTCCATTGCCTAAACATATAACAAAACCGAGGTATTTTGTCTGCTTAACGGCAAATTCGCTCTTCCTTGGATCTATTTTGAGCCCTGCCAACCCTAAGCGGTCTAGTACTGTATTTACTTTTATCCAGTGATCTGATATATCTCCAAAAGAGTAAATAAGAACATCATCCAGGTATGCAGAACAAAATTCCCCTAAAAATTCACTGAGAACACTATTTATGTATCTTTGAAAGGCACTAGGAGCCCCAGTTAAACCGAATGGTGTAACTAGCCATTCGAAAGACCCATAACGTGTTCGGAATACTGTCTTATATTCGTCACCCTCACGTACTCTTAACTTATGGAAGGCAGCGCGAACGTCGACTTTAGAGATCCATGTGGCCTTTGTGACTTGCCTTAATGTTTCTTTTATGAGCGGAAATGGATACCTGTCTTTAACAGTTATGGCATTTAGGGCCCGATAATCTACGCAAAATCGAAGCCCACCTCCTGGCTTTTTTGCAAACAATACCAGGGCTCCACCTGGTGAAGAGCTAGCTCGTATCCAATTTTTGTCAAGGTGATCTGTTAAGGTTTTCCTCAGTACAAGTAACTCTGCTCGAGACATGTCATACAATGGACCAAAACGTACTTCTTTTTCTCTACCATTCTCATCCTTAAGGAGTTCAATCTTGGTATCAACACCATGTCTGTGCGGTGGCAACTCGTCATTTTCATCTTCCGTAAAATATTTGGCATTATTGCGTATTTCCGAGGGTAAACTATCTTGTATTTCCTGTGGAGTCTGCTTTTTCTTAACTTCTAAAGCCTTGTTGATATCAGCAATCGAAGATGCAAATATCATAGCCGCCGTATCTTGGGTACTACGTGCCCGAGTTACTATGGACATAAAGTGTGAACCAAGGAGCTGACGAGCACTTCCTGAATTGACCTTTAAGCAATTTACTTTTGCCATATCATTGGGAGATAGATTATTTTCCCAACCTTTTCCTTTTACTCTAAGCCCTCCTGGAGGTCCAAAGCGGATAGAACGCCGACGAGCATCATAGACAACTGCGTTAGCTCTCATCCAGGGATTACCTAGAATCATATTGTATGCCAATTTATCAATGACATATCCCCAAATCTTTTCATGTCTGCCATCTATATCTACATCAACAAAAGTGAGTTCTTTAATTGACTGCTGTTGGGAATCCTTTTTGGCAAGTTTTAGTTCCCTTGGCTTGATGGGAATTCGCGGTAATTTGTGACGTTTGACAAATGAAAGATTGAAGGCGGAATAGCATAAGCACCCTGAGTCCATAAGAGCATCTATATAAAAGCTTTTATTAAGAACTACGTCTAATAGAAACGGAGAACCATCCATTTTATTCACAACCTTACTTATTTCATTTGCCAAAGGCTTCCTAGAACCCTGGGCCCGACTTTGCTCAGGGTTCACTCGTTTCCCGAGTGGACACTATTACAATCTTCCTCAAAATCTCCTGAAATATGCTTCTCCTCGTTATCCCTTGTAGAAGCCGCATTGACAGCTGCTGGTCTAACTGGCCAGGTAAAGTTTGGACAATTCTTGTGCCAATGTCCCTTCTGGGCGCAACGTGTACATTTCCCAGCTGCACGTAGAGCCGTGTATTCTTCTCGTACTCGCCATGGGGCCGGGGGCTTTTATTTGCACCTTTATTTCTACCCTGTGTTTGAGAGTTCACAGCATTGATAATAGCTGCCAAAGCTGATGTACTGATACCGTTGACACCCGACATTTGTGTATCACCATCTGCGTCGTGATATGGTGGCGTTACTTCTTGGTGCATACTAGTAAATGCTCTTTGGACATGGCCGGTGCTGTTGCCAGAATTTGAAGGGGCGTTACCTAGTCTGCTTATATACCAAGTTTTTGTATATCTTGGACCAATCTTAGGGACATAATTTTCCCGCGACTCCAATCTGCCAGCAATTGTCCGGACTTCCTTGACAAAGAGGGTATAGTTTTCGTCCGAGAGTGTTACCGTTATTAACAAATCCGTGAGACGATCATTCAGACCCAAGCTGAGGTCCTTAATCTTAATCCGTCCCTCCCAGTGAACACCTTTTGCTAAAGCCAACATGTATTCGAAGTCGTTCAAATAACTCGCAAAGGTTTGATGTTGTCCCTGCCTCATCCTTGAAAGTTTTTCTCCTGCAGCTCGAGTTGACGTCTTATCTTCAAAATTGTCGTTAAAATGGGATATGAACGTTTCGTAATTCCAGTCACTCTTAGGCCCTCCTGTAGAGGCCCAATGGGAAACACGACCTCTCATATTTTTGGGTAAAGTATTTATCATGTCCATACAGACTGATTTGTGCCCGCCCAACAAGTCCCAGTCAGACTCAATTTTGTTGGTTAACTGCATCATGTACATGTCATAAGACTCTTTAGTACCATCCCATTCTGGCCAACATGATGCTTTTTTTTTCCGGATGGTGGAGACTTCGGAGCTGCTGGCTCATTATGACTGTTGCTAACATTTATAAGGGACAAGAGTTGATTAAGTTGTTCCTGAGTTAGTAAAACAGGGGTGCTAGTGGACTGGTTACTGCCCGAGTTGTTTGTTGCATTAGACATCTGAATGTCTTGCGTTTCCTCTTTACTGTGCGTTGATTGCGACGACCGAAATGATTTATATTCTTCTGACGAGGTGGATGAGCTAGAGCGGACAAGGTGGGTAGGCTGAATTGATTGAATAGAGTCGGCAGGTGAAGGTACTCTAAACGTGTTCATAAAAATTATCTAAATTGGGTCGACTAGGAGAGGTTCAATTGACAATTGCACTAGAAGAGTAAAAAAAATTAGAGATACAGAATATATGTAAATGGACTGATCACAATAGCTGTTTGCATAGGTGAATCCAAAAATAAAGGTTTATATTCTGTATAACAAAAGAACTACACGAGCTACACAATTGAGTATCTACTAAGTCTTACATAAGTCACTTCAAGCCTGACTATCCAATGGTCATGTGAGCAATTGTTAGAAGTGGAATTGGATATGTCCAATTCTAATCCAACAAGGCCCTAAGCCTGTAACACCTACTAGGGAACTCGTACTTGTAGTAGGTCTCTATTATCACTGGCGCGTGTGTTCTCTTTGTATGTAAGACTTTAATTGTATATTAAGGAAACATATTTACAAGTGAATGAACGGAGGTCAAGTCCTCCTTATATATTGTTCCAGACTTACTGTGTTGTCCACAGCCCCGTGCTAGAACATTCCCTTTGTTACATCATTTCTCTCCTAGGAGAAATGTATCTCTTGCTCTCCCCAATTCCATCGGTCTCTGGCTAGTCCCATTAACCCTGTTTCATCAAGATCTGGTTGGCTCCGTATTGCCAATGCACGCATTGCACACTAAACCTATATGGTTTAGCTCCACCGTCACGTGCACTAACCGCAATGTGGCCCCAAGCGTCTGCCCTGGCAATCTACGTGGATTATACAACAACAATAGAGGTCATCCAACTGCCGGCACGACCAATACAGTGCTCGGCGATGCAAGCAATTCGGGAATATGAAGACACATATGTCTCCGGGTACTTCGTAAACCGAAGGTCTAGGGCTGCGGTGAAGAGCTTGAATCTTTTTGAATCGCCATCAAACATCTCAATCTTGGATTCCTTATTTTTTGCGTCTCTACTGTCGGATGGGGCAAAGACTGCAACAGCTTTATTGAACAAAGGCAATTTAGAATCCATTACTTCTGCCTCTATTTTTACAAAATCTTCTCCTTTACGAGGTTGTTTTGGTACTTGCCGTGATTGCAAAGATCTAGTGTCGGGTGTTATGGGAGTGGTTGGCTGCAAGGACATACCCTTCTGCAGTTTAGATTTGGTAAAAGTATATAGTTTTTGCGCGCTCTCTGCGGCGATCGAGTAGAGCTGGGTTCCTGATGGGGATAGCCAAAATCACGAGAAGAGGAAGTGGCAGGAAGGCAGTTCTAAGGTAGAGGTAGAAGAAGTAGATTGGCTATGAGGAGGGAGTGTCTAGGAACAAGTAGAGACTATATGCTGACGTGCACGTACCACATGTACGTGCGTCATCTTACCTAAGGCCAGGTTGAGGCGAGGCTGTAACTGAATTTGATATCCTATACAACTATTAAAACATGACCCCTTCAGCATGTAAACGAGAATTACAACCGAGGGATTGGAAGCGGTGTATTAGAAATTATTATATCGAGTTGAATTAGTTCAGTACAGAATTGGTGTGCGCATCCACTACATGCTCATTATTACATGCGCTGGTATGCGCTTACGCGCTTATCGCTCCCGTATTAGCGAATATTTACGAGAAACAATATATAACACATTTATCCCGTTGCCTGATTAGCACGTGATATGCTCTGCATCTTTCAACTTTAACACTCCCCCACAGAGCTTGTCTCAGTGCTTTGTATGACTCTAGTCGACTACACCCAGTTGTGATTTAAACCTCTCAAATCTGATTCTCATCAATGGCTTTGTCATACCATCTGCTACCATATCAGCAGTGGGGATGTAAGTAACTTCAAGCTTTCTTTGTTCAAACAAATCTCTTATATGATGATTACAAACATCAATATGCTTAGATCTCTCATGGAGGTGGGGGTTTTTAACGAGTGCAAGCGCCACATGATTGTCACCCAGTACTTGTACTAAGCCGGGGTTGTTCCCAATATAATGAGAACAGCTAAGATCTCGAAAGACTTGAGCAATCCACTGACCTTGCTTTGCGCAAGCTGAAAGTGCTATATATTCAGACTCACAGCTTGAAGTAGCTACCGACCTCTGTTTCTTGCTGAACCAAGATATTGGGCCACCGTAGAACATTGCTACACTTCCAGATACACTCTTTCGGTCTGATTTGTCGCTCGCCCAATCGGCATCAGAGTATACCACGAATTGATTGTAGTCTCCCCCAGGACCGAAGCGAAGTCTCTGGGATACAGTAGATCGTAAATAACGGAAAAGTTCCTTCAAGGCATGGCCATGGTGTTCTGCTGGATCGGTCATATATTGAGAGAGTTTTCCTAGAACAAACGCTATGTCAGGCCTGGTTAGTACCATTGCAAACATCAAGCTTCCTATTCCTTGTTGGTACTCTGTGATATCAATTCTTGTATCTTCAGCATTAGCAGGACGGAGAGCCTCGTAGTCAGCTGCTGGAATTTTTTTCAACTTACACTTGCTTGCAGACATCCCAAATCTCTCAAGAACCGCTCTAAGGTATTGTTCTTGATCAAGAAAAACAGTGTGGTTAGCGCGATCTCTTGTAACTCTCATTCCAAGGATCTTGTCAATCTCCCCCAGATTCTTGGCATTAAATCTAGATGAGAGCTTTTTATAAAACCAGACCAGGTCTTCGGTCTAGGTAGCCGCCGCAGCTATATCATCGACATAAACTAAGAGTTGGACGTGCCGTTGTGGATGAGTGAATAAACAAGGATCAGCAAGGCTTTGAATAAACCCCCAATGGAATAAGGTTGGATTTACAAAGTAAATTCCAATCTCTGGCTGCCTGTTTAAGGCCGTACAGGCTGCGCAGAGCCTTTAATGCGTGCCCTTTCTTGACAGGAATGCCTTTTGGTGCTGAAAGATATATGTCTTCCTTGAGATGCAATTCGGTGAATGCATTTTTAATATCAAAATGATGGCATTCTAGATTCTCCCTAGCGACCCTAGCGAGAAACAGGCGAAGAGTATCCATTCGGACTGTCGGAGCAAAAGTCTCAGTATAATCTTTGCCATGGACTTGACTAAATCCGCGAGCTACAAGTCTAGCTTTGAATTGTTCAATAGTAGCATCGGCATTAAGTTTAACCGTGTATACCCACTTAGTTGAGACTAGATTTGCGCCTTTCGGTGGAACTACCTCTTCCCAAGTGCCATTTTCACCTAAACTAATGATTTCTTGTAACACCGCCGCTTTCCATTCTTTACTGTATGTGGAATCACTGATAGCTTTGTTGTAGGTTTTGGGAATTCGGATACCGGCAATTACTTCAGCCGGAAACAAGCACTCTAAAGCATCTTTCATATGATTTATATCAAGTAATCTAGCGGCGAATGCTCGAGCTATTTTCTGGTAACGCTCATCCTCTTCTGGAGAGAGATCACTAAATTCTCTTCTCCGCTTTGACCTGGTAAAATAACGCGGTCTCCCGGGCTGCTCACATCGCCTTTTCTGAGAACGTTTTTCACTATCTAGAGTAAAATTGGTATTGGTTACCGTCCGTTTAGACCTGGTGGCATAATCTTGCTGATGAGATTTTTCCGGATTTGAAGCTCCAGATTTGATTGTCTTTGTGGAGTTAGATGTCATTTGGTCGGGAAAAGCATTTCTTGACTCTTGTCTATTCCTTTTGTCCAAATCATTTTGGTGAGACTGATTTTCCGGACTACTTTCATTGTCCAGAGAGTCTTGACAAAATGTTTGATTTGGATTCTTATCCTCGCCTGCCGAATTTGGATAAAATATTTTCTCAGAACTATTTAGTTTGCCTATAACATTTTGGTGAAGTTGTTTTTCTGGAGTAATTTCTTCATCTTGAGGGTTTCGATGAATTAATTGATTTTTATTGTTTTCTTCGCCCGCAACATTTAGAAACAATTTGTTCTCAGGACTATTTTCTTCGTCTAGAGTCATTTTTTTTTGAAATTGTTGCGTAGGGCTACTTTTCCCGTCCAGAGTGTTTTGTTGAAGTTGTTGCTCAGGATTGTTCTCCTCGCCCGGGATCTTTTGTTGAGGTTGTTTCTCGGGGCTACTTTTTTTCTCTAGAGAGTTATGGTGAGGTATTTTCTCTACCTGTGGCATTGTTGCAGACAATTCAATGTCTGTCATTATAGGTGTATTCAAATTTTGTTGGAGACTTTGATGCCGGGAAACACTAGGATGGGGTATTTCAGCATCCTTTCTCGGTCTTCCACGTGGTTTTCGATCATCGAATTTGTTTTTAGTCCTGTTTGGACCCGAAGTACAGTTTCTTAACCTCAATTCGACAGTGCCTCCCTTAATATGCTCCATGACAGTAAGCCGGCTTGTTCGTGATGTGTAGCCAAGTTCTGGACTGTAGACTCGGAACTGTTTATTTGTTGTATCACTATATCCCATAAACACACCAACTCTTCCACAATCAACTAGCTTGTCTGTCCTTTGTCCCTTTGCAATGGTATTTGGATTTATGTAAGATACACATTTGCTTCCCCAGACAGCAATGTGCTTGATATCTGGACGAATACCAGTGAAGGCTTCTTCTTGACTTACTTGCACACCATCAACAAGTGGCCCAGTTTGCGTTCGATTACAAATGTAAACATCGGTTTCAACAGCTTCATCCCAAATTTCCAAAGGAAGATCCGAGTCTTTGAGTAATTCTCTCATACCATTCTCGCAGCTTTGAATATTGCGTTCAGCAGGACCATTCTGATTTGACGTGGCTATTGTTGTCGATTCCATTTGGGTCCCTTGCTGTACTTTCCATCTAGTTATCACCTTGTGGAGTTCCCCTGCATTGTCGGAACGGACTGCCTTTATCTTTTCTCCAGATTGAAATTCTACTCCAAGCTTCCATTGATCCAGTGCAATGATACTTTCATCCTTAGATTTGCAACATAGGACCCAAAGTTTTCTCGTACAACTGTTGAGAATAGATACAAACCATCTATTTCCACGTAAAGATAATGGAAATGGTCCAGCAATATTGATATGTATTAAGGCGAGTTTTTCAGTTTTCCATTTAGCTAATTCTTTAGAAGTTTTATTCCTCATTTTTGTCAGCAAGCATACCTCACAAATGCGCTCCTCAAGAGAAGGTGGTACTTTGATGGGCCGAGAAAGATTGGTTACATGGTGAAGTGTTTTCAGCTTTTGTGGTCCTAAATGAGAAAACCTTCGATGATACAGCATGTATCGATCTTTCTCACTTGCTGATAATGTAGTTTCTTTTATTGAATTTGAATCTTCAGGAGAAACATCCATGGCATCGGGTGTGGCATTAAAAGCACAAGGCTGGACAGATTTTAACGCTTTCAATATATGTGATACTATATACAATCCATTTTTCATAGTGGCGGTGATTAAGATTCTATTTCCTTTTTTAAAATACATATAGTTTTCATTAAAGGCACCTTTTAGGCCCTTATTTCGGCAAATCTGCCTTCCAGATATCAAGTTGATGCCTAAATCAGGGACTAAGAGAACATCCTCTAATATCATGGATGATCCATCGTTGCAAGCAAGCTTAACAGAGCTCTTAGAGTTTGCAAACAGCTTTCCGCCACCAACTAGTATTGTTTGACAGGGAATTGGTGTTAAGGACCTGAACAGAGATGGTTGGTCAAACATGTGTGTAGATGCACCAGTATCGCTGGCTCAGGTGGAAGGAGAGACCTTACTGATTAGAGCCCGTGATATTAGCGCATGATCACAGTTATCCAAGTCATCACTCGAAACCCCTAAGCCGACTTCGAAGTCAGACTGTGTAGTGGACTTGTATGCCTTGCCTTTTCCTTTGGGATCTACCTTTTTTTGTTGCTTAATGACCAATTTAGGCTTGTCTAATGGTCGAGGACGGTATTTAGCAGGTCGGTTGATTTTACTCTTACCCCTTGTCTGGTTGTCATTGGCTGTGCGAATATGTTCGCGGACTGCAGTTCTGGCTATATCCATGTATGGACAAGCCTTGATAAAATGCTTCTTGTCACAGATGTAGCATGGAGAGGAGAAACCAGGCTCGTCGCTATCATCTAAATGTGAGCGCTGACGCGGTGCTGGTCTTCGTGTGCCGCGAAATTTAGAGGATCCAGCAAATGCACCATCATACTGGGTCTCAGTCGCCATCCGTGTTTCTTTTAACTGCAATCGCTTTAGTTTTTCCTCCACAGAAAGACCAGTTTGTGCATCTAGTGTATCGATTGTTGCCGTAAAATCCTTGGGTAGTGCACGTATCAGATTTAATAGTAGGGCTGGGTCTTGATATGTGTTCTTTTGGCTACTATCGGCAGCACACAACTTTCGGCGGTAATCTTTCAACCTGTCCCAAGCTTCAACGATAGACATATCCTCCAGATTCAATAGCTGAATCTTTGTCATATATTCATTTGCTGTTGAAGGATCTGTTTGCCGGTACTTATTCTGTAGATATGTCCATAGTAAGTAGGCCAAGTCGTATTCATCGTAAAGTGCTTGATCATCTGGAGATAGCGACCTGAAAAGTAAATCAATTGCAGTGGCTTCGTCCCTGTAATACTGTGCTATTTTTTCGCGATTCATTCCAATTTTGCCTTTAGCGGTAGTCTTTTGCTTTTCATCATCACTCAGACTAAGCTTCTCGAGGTTCTCTTCTATATCACGAACAGGAGCTGAAGCACAAGCAGCGGCCATTGACTGCTCCACGACGTAATAGACTCCTTTGCCGCGAAGTTTTACCTTGTATTGTCGGAACCATGAGTCATGGTTTTCACCATTTAAAATCGAAATTCCCCAATAGCTCTCGCTTGATTCGCCCATATTTGGTGACATATTGTTTGGGATGTCAATTATCTTTTCCTTGTACTTTCCTAGTACCGGAAGAAAAGTCGCTTTAGTATGCTTCTTATACTTTTGCTGTAACGGAGAAGCGGGTAAGAGATTGACTGAGTCACGGTCTCTGCGGTCGAATTCAATCAGATTCTTTAAAATAATTTAATACATATGCATCCGGACTTCATAACCTATTAAAACATGACCCCTTCAGCATGTAAACGAGAATTACAACCGAGGGATTGGAAGCGGTGTATTAGAAATTATTATATCGAGTTGAATTAGTTCAGTACAGAATTGGTGTGCGCATCCACTACATGCTCATTATTACATGCGCTGGTATGCGCTTACGCGCTTATCGCTCCCGTATTAGCGAATATTTACGAGAAACAATATATAACCCATTTATCCTGTTGCCTGATTAGCACGTGATATGCTCTGCACCTTTCAACTTTAACAACAACTATCAATGTATTCTTGTCCGAAATTGTACACTTGTTCTTCAAGATATTTCCTCCTAGAAATCCTTGACAATTTCTAACACTGACAGGGATATGATTTAGCTCATTAGCGAGGCGCTTGGAGTAGAGGAAGAAAGGGCAGAGGGAGAAGGGAAGAGAAGAGACAACGTTTTATGTATTTTGAGATACCAGTCAATTGACATTATTTACCGGCTTTGTGACAGACAGCTGACTTTGTGACAGCACCCAATTTGTATTACTTCGTGTTTTACCAACGCTGATCAGTGTGAACAGATCAGCAACAACAAAGAAAAATTTTTCTGATACGTAAAACTGCTTGATGGCGTTCCTACAGAATTTTAAAAACCTTCAATAGAAAAATATAGTCTCAAAAATGGCTTTGTCTTCCTTAGTCCCCGGTAAATCGAGCGATAAAGATGGTAGAAACTAATTCATTATTGAGCAGATAGAGGACTTTAAGACTGGAGATTTTACTGATTCTGACTTGTCGGGATATTTTGGGGATTCTTTCAAAGATTGGAAAATTACAGATTTCGAACTCTGCAATTACAATAAGCTTATATTACTAAGGAAAGTTCTTAATGACCACGGTGTGTACGTTGATACTGGACGGACAAAACCAGTGGTTATTGAGGCTCTTATGGCTGCTGTGAAGGAAGAAATACCCTGGCCAAGTCCCTTTATCAAATGAGGATTTGAGTCTTTTGAAAAGCGTGAGGATGAAAGCTCGTCAACCAAGCCCCTCCGTAAAGCATTGTTGTTTGAGCCCAGACAAAAGGTTGAAGAGGAGGCACTAGAAGCAGACTCTAAAAACCCATTGTTCAACTTCCAATACCAACGATCTCCTTTTAACCCACAGCCTAAACGTCCAACTCTTTTTAGCTCAAATGAACCGCAATCCCGAACACAGCCTATGGATTTTGCACCACAATTCAACAATCCAAGTCAAAATATTTCATATGATAGGGAACTAGGTACATTTCACAAGTTCTATTTGTCAAACAACTTGAAATATAGCAGACAGCCAAACAACAGTTTAAGATTCAAATATAATATATTCCTTGATAATTGTGCTCGTGCGTCGCTCCCGGGAACAGCATACTGTAATGCTTTCCCAAGTATGCTTACAGGCGGCGCAATGAAGAGATACTTTGCAAAGTGTCAGAATTTTCAGTCGCACAAGGAGGTATTCCACTTGCTTCAAGTATATTTCGAAAATGATGACCAACGTTGTGGCATGTTTTGTCAATGGCAAAATTGTTTGCTAAAAGGATTTTCGAAAAAGAATCCTGATAAAACCTTGACCGAAACATTGAGATTGATGATTGCGCATTTGGAAGAATTGCAGTACTGTCTAAGCAAGGAACATCAGGGAGAAAGAAGCATGTACAACAGACTCATTGATGCGTGTAGATATGAGCCCGCATGTTGACTGGCTTGCTTCTGTCCACCAGCAAGCCTCCAACATCTTATCAATGATCTTCTATCTTCAGTTGCAACCTTCGAAGACATTCAAGATACTTCTCATGATCCAAAAAAAGCCCTGCTCGTTGATAGACGATACCACAAAACGGGTAACACCTCATAGTATGAAATGCCCATAAAGTATTGATCCCAACCCTTTGGGGACCCAAAATACAAGAAATTGCCTCTCAGTAAAAATCAGCCATCCCAAGCAATGGCTGGCCGCTCTTGTTATGTATGTGGCGCAAAAGGGTGTTGGTCTTCTAATCACTCAGAGGCTGAGCGGCAAAGATCTAGAGATAACTACAAGGAAAAATTAAACTTACGGGTCGAAAAATATTTTATGGATGCAGATGATGACTGCGACCAGGAAATTGATGAAGTAAGACAGGAAATAGATACTTTAATCATTGATGCAACAAATGAGCATTTCGAGGATGATAAAAATGAAGCTGAGCAATATTTTACGTCATTTGGACCAATTGATGATGTAACAGCAAAACATATGATTGCAGATTTAAACAATCAATCATTTCATCACACAGTATCGGGATCACAACAGCACGGGGCCATAAAAGACCCGTTCACCTATATTGCTGGGTCACAATACACCTCATCAAGCTTCTTTGGCATCATGATTGATACTGGAGCTTCTGAATGTTCTACTGCTGGATACAGGCAATTAATGGCGTTGAAGAAGCTAATTAAAATAGACATGGATACTGTATCAGCTGGCAGAGTCAACATCCAGTTTGGCATCGGAGCTACCTCATCAGTTGGTTCAATTGACTTGTCGACCTAGATTGGGGTGATCAAATTCTATGTGATACATGCTGATACCCCATTTATTTTATGCTTAAAAGATACGGATGCCATGCAAGTATACTTCAACATTACAAATGATACCCTTGTACAAGGGAATAGAGAATACCCTGTACTACAAAATTTGGACACCCGTTTATGCTACTACCATTTTGCGCAACAAGTTCAACATTCCTCAACACTAACGAGTTGCAATAACTTCATAGACAATTTGGGCATCTCTCTGTAAATCGATTGGCTCGAGTACTTGAAAGGTCAGGCCACGAAGACCAGAGTCAAAGTCATCGCAGGCTACTACAACATATCACCAAACTATGTCATTTCTGCCAGAAATATGGGAAATCACCAGGGAGATTCAAGTTTAATATCAAAGGAGACATTGATTTTAACCATAGTATCACCGCTGACCTGATGTACATTAATGGTGACCCTGTTCTGCATATAGTTGACAAAGCGACAAGATATCAAGCTGCACGTTGGCTTAATAATCTAACAACATCTGCCACTTGGAATGCAATCAGACAATGTTGGATTGATGTTTACATAGGGCCACCCAACATAATTGTACATGATTTGGGTACAAATTTTAATTCAGAGGAATTCTGACAGTCATCTAGCTCAATGGGGATTGTTACTAAATGTATCCCGGTAGAAGCGCACCACTCAGTTGGGTCAGTTGAAAGATATCAAATAAGAAAAATGGTATTAAATTTGTTTAACTTGACATCAAGTCAATCAAAGTGGTTGTCTTCACAGACTCAGCTTTTGCCAACAACACTGATTATATGTCTCAAATCAGTTTTGTTATTGTGCTTGCTGATGATAAAAATCATGCCAATATAGTGCACTGGACTTCTATCAAATGCTGTCGTGTGACACGCAGCATCCTAGCAGGTGAACTATATGGACTCGGACATGGATTTAATATGGGATCAGTTATTAAGGCCACAACTGAAAAGATATTTAAACCTTGGCATCCTAGCCCAGTTCCCATGATCATATGTACTGATTCACAGTCGCTTTTTGATTGTATTGTCAAAATGGGAGCCACACACAAGAAAAGATTGATTATAGATGTTATGCGTCTGCGCAAACCACATGAGCGCCGAGAAATAACTGAGATTATGTGGATACCAGGAGGTAAAAATCCAGCTGACGCAATGACAAAAGAAATGAGCAAATGTTGCAAGGCACTAAGTAACTTGACCCAGAATAACTTGATTGAGCTAGAGCCTAATGGATAGGTTCAAAGAGAGACATTTTAAGGGTTTGTACAATTATAAAGGCATCTGGTTGTTGCCAGTGTCAGTAAAAGGATTATATTTGGGCGTTATGAAATGTTCTATGTAATTGCAGTGTTCAGGTTGTTGTTAGGACGATGACAGGGATATGATTTAGCTCATTAGCGAGGCGCTTGGAGTAGAGGAAGAAAGGGCAGATGGAGAAGGGAAGAAAAGAGACAATGTTTTATGTATTTCGAGATACCAGTCAATTGACATTATTCACTGACTTTGTGACAGACAGCTGACTTTGTGACAGCACCCAATTTGTATTACTTCGTATTTTACCAACAGTTTTTATTTCTTGGAAGTATTTATTCCTTGCTGCAGTGTATTGGCTCCATCTATGTTCACTGAAAGGATCTTTGAGATGGTTGCGTTGTGCTTTCATCATTTTCTTTCTTAAGCATTTGAGCTCCGTTCCACCACTGCTTTGGCTTGGCACCCAGCTTTTTCCGCAGAAATGATTTCTCAGCTGGTCTGATAATGTTGTGATTGATGACATAACTACCCCTGCATTTGGTTATGATGAATCATAGAGTTGTAAAATCTCTTGGTAAAAACAGAAAATACTAGAGTCAGATAGAATAGAACAGGATGGAATAGAATGTGATGTCTCAGAGCTCAATGGAACTGAGAGACTGGGGATAAGTAAAGCCATAGAATGTGGTATATTTATATAAAAGTAGTGATTCTCTAAACTTGAATGAAAGCAAACAAATCTACTAGTTCAATTCAGTTCACCTCTATCTTCAAGTCTCAGTGAATGTGCAGTTATTTACCGGTAACTATTCCACCTCCCATAACCTTGCATTTATAACACTTACCCCAGTAATCTTTGTTATTGTTGGAAATTCTTACTCTCGAATTTAGGACTCAACCATTATCTGTTTTGTCTCAGGTTCCTGACAAGATCGACTCTCTCTACACATGCCTTGAGTGTGCTAATTGTACCTACTGTTGCATATACGTTTGGATATTTACGTACTACAGTGTACCTTGGCTCATCATGGTAGATGAGAGGTGGCTGGTCATCACTAGGTTTGACAGGCACATGAGACTAGTGGGGATCTCTCCATTAGATGTATATATAAGTCCAATGTTCTTATAGTTGTAAAATATTAAGTCTTCTTTACTTCATCACATATATCCATATCATATTGTACAGAGTATATTTTCCAACAGTTATCAGTGATCTCTTGCTCATTAATTAATGAACCATCATCATGTTGAATTATTGCTTCAAGATTTGCAGTTTTATCTGGATCCCTGGGTTGTGCAGATGAGTTGTTTGGATCATACTTGCTTCCATCACCGCTAAAATCATCAATTGACTGTGATTCTAGCATATCTCGAGATAATTCTAGGATACTGAGCTTTACATCGCCTTGCAGCCACTCATCATCTGGAATAATTGGAACTGCAGGGGCTGGGTATGTGGTCGATATTTCTATTGAAGGCAATGGTGCAGTTGGCGCTTCCGGCTGCTCAACTCGAGAGGCTGATGCTTCCCCATTAGGTATCAATGGTACTACTGGCAGTTGGGTTGTCGGTTGCAGCGCTGCTTGCTCTAGGTGACTCATGTCTATGGTCTGTGGTGAAACTACAGGAAAGTTCTCTTCTTGCTGTCTTGATTACGAGGTAGGTATCTCCCCCTCAAACCTTTCAGGGGTTTTGTTGCACTGAGAAGGCGATAAATTGCTCTGTTTATCTTTTTCAATAGGTAGCGGGTTTTCTGTTAGAGTATGGAGAGAACTTCGGAGTAAGAATTGCCTGAGAACGGAGAAGAAATTCAGTTTGCTTAATTGACTAATAGACTACAGGTATTACGATATATACAGTGGATTTACAAGGAAGAAAGGTTACCCGGAACCGACTCAACTGCAGAAAAGTGAGATCCCAGACCAGAAAAGAATTATCCACTGACTCAGAATACTGGGTCATGCCATAGAAAATACGAACAAACCAATGACTGGATTTGTTCGGGAAGAATTGGATTCAAGCAGACTCAAACGTTGAGTCTGATTGGATCAGAAGTATGGGCTCCTGCCTGAACTCAGAAATACAGTTCAGGCAAGATGCATGCAACCACATTGGTCGATAGAAAGAAATGCAGGAAGCTATATTTCCAACATTTTCACTGGCCCAGTAACTCTTGGTTCTGTAACGGTCAGTAGCGTTGAGCATATTGCCAAACATAGTATCCTCATTAAAAGTGACATGAGGCGTGCAACTTTCTATCCATTTCCAGCCTTATTTTAGTGTCCATTGAGGATGATATATTGGATAATTTTTGCTGGTATTCTTGGGTTATCCCAGAAACCATCCTTTTTCTGCTCTTGGTTCAAATTTTCCTGGCTTAGAGTTCATGAGCTTATAAACTCTGCATCCAAATCGAGGTAAACAAAAAAAGTCAACTCTATCACGGTGCAGTTGCTTCAGGCCTCACAAGAAGTCAACAATTGGCACTCTATTAGTACGAAGGCATTGAAGCCTATTGGTAACAAAGCATGCATGTTGGACTGCCCACAGCCAGAAGTGTGGTAGCATGCAGGCGTCTATTAACATAGCACAAGCTCTTCTCAGAATGATGTTGTTTGAGGCTTTTGCTGCGCCATTCTGTTCTGGTGTATAGGGTGCTGAAATATCAGTGCGAATGTGTTTTACTTGGTATATGAAATGGGGAACGTACACTTGCGTTTGACGGCTAAGATATGATGTTTTATCGTGAGTAAATTGTAGATGACTCTATGGATGTGTGTTCTAATGTACAATGGGAAATACTCCCCTTTCATACCCCATGGGCTCGCTTACCAGCAAATCATATGCCCACCATGCTTACTCATGCAGTGTGCCTTGCCCGAACAAATGCGCCAAACATGTCATGTGAGTTGTCTATGCCTGAGGTACGTTGATGACACACTCACCCTCCATGCGCTACCTGCCAGGGCTACCTTAGCTGAGCACAACAGAATGCTATTCTAGTCACAGTATTGTCTCATGCGGGAAAACTCGGAGCCTCCATCTCTGATGACATCTTGAATTCGTTTACCGTATTGGTGTTGCTGTAATTCAATCCATTGGATAAGATGGTTCGCGATTTCGTCCTTTGTGACATTGGTTATGGACCATCTTATTTGCTTCTTTGCATCTATGAGAATTACAGCATACTGGTGACTATTAAATGCTGTAGTTAACTTTTCTACTGTATCCACAAATACTTCATCCAGTGGTTCACCAGGTGTTGGTCTTGGATCTCTAGATACAAATCTTTCTGCCTTGCTCAGTTGACACGTCTCGCAGTTTGTGAGTTCTATAAAGTCAATATTGTCCATTCTTAGTGAACACTGTGCAGTCTTCTTCAGAATTTGTTGCCCAGTATGGGCTAATCTTTGGTGCTATCTATTTGCGTCAGCTGTTCTCGGAATTCTAGCAACTCCTGGTGCTGCAATACTGTTCAATGGTCTGGAAATAGTGGTTGGTTTCTGTGGCTTAGTATAAAGAACATGATCGATTGTTCTAACTCTTACGACCGGTTGATTATCTTCCGTTCGTACAAGTTGTTAATTTGAAGCTGCTGCCACAATACACGGCTGCTCTTTTAACCGTCCTGCAGAGATAATATTACACGCTGAGTTGGGGGAGAAGAGAGATTCGTCTAGATCAAGAGTTATACTTCCAATAGTAATCCGACAAACATCTTTGTGGGCTAATTTAGACTTCCCAACAGCTTGATCAAATTGGAAAGGTTTTTGTAATTTATTTAGTTTAGCAAAATCTTTTTCACGGCAAATAAGTGGTGCGAAACACCAGTGTCATACAGAAAAGGATTCTTGATTAAGCTAGCTGATGCACCTCTAGCTAGCATATTAACTGACATCCCTTCATCCTCGTTATCAGTCTCGTCACTGTCATTGACAGCAGCGCTTCCTCTTGACTTTCCTTTCCCATTTCCATTTTTTTTCTTGATCTGTTTCAGTTCTGGATGCTGCCAGTAGCAATCCTTGTTCCGATGGCGATTTTTGCACAAAATACATATATCTTCTGATCTCCCAAGAGTTTTACTCCTCTCATGTACACTCCTTTCCCCTCCATTGGCTGCATTTACTAGTCCGCATGATTGTGATCTAGGCCCTCCAACATGTCTCAATGTTGACATCAGTTTTTCCATGGATAGGTACCCATTTTTGCTATCGTGAACTTTAGTCTGACCCCAGGTATCCAGCCAATCTATTTTTTCGGTTCCCAGAACAAAAAGACAACTTACATACCCTTTTGATATCAAGTATGGATTTACCGACTCTGTGGTGTCATTTGGCACCATAGACTCAGCTGCACTGTTAATACTCAGGTAGTATTGCATAAACCTATAACAATAGTCGTCTATTGTAGTGAAGCGAATATTCTATACTCCTAACGGCAGTCTCATGAAGTTGCTGTATTCTCTTCGCGAATGGAGGCGATATTATCAAAAAATTGCTTGGCTGACATATGGCGGAAGTTTTGAGGTCAAACATCTAGACTCAGCCGCCTGAGCAATATATTCTTAGCTTCGATCTCGCCTTCTTTCCACTTGGTTAGATCATCATAATATTTGTCCAACAATTTGTTAAATTCTATATCGGACTGGTCATGTTTATTTAATGGCTCTGTAGGTCGGATTTCTTGCCTTATTTCTTCGAGATAATGGAAGATGTGTGAAAGGATTCCCTGTTTCATTCTTAGTTTAGTATATATTTTTAGTCTTCTTCCAAGCGGCTATGACAATACCGTAGCTCTTGGCACTGGGTACTCTATTATTAGGATAAGACTTATGTCATGATGGAACAATGGAAGGAAATCATATAAATAAATAAGGGCTTGGTCTACTGAAGCTGAGCTTTCCACGCTTAGTTTTCTGTCATACCCAACACCTTTGGATTACCTCGGATTACCTCTTGTACCTTTAGTTACCACTAGTACCCACTCAAACCTTTGTTCCTCCTAGTTATCTCCAGTAGACCTTCAGTCATCTCTTGCGACCCATCCGACCTCTTCTCACCCTCCAATTCTGCTTCAGATCAAAGGCCTACGCTCCAATCTGACAATGTGTGACAAACGAGCTTTCTTGATGAGAGCAGCTTGAAGGTCGGATTCCCAGTCTGGGAAGCTGGTCCCAGGAGCTAGAATGATTGCTGCAGTTTTATCCATCATGCGAGAGAGCAGGGAAGAGCCCGGGCTCATAACCTATTGTGATTATGAGGAGAGGAATTGCATACAAACAGTGGCTTTTATCAATATGTGCTTGACACTGTTGAAAGGTTAAGGATTGTGAGAGCAGAATGCTGGAGCGATGGAGGAGAGTGAAGAGTTATTGCCGAACAAAGAAGCAAGTGAATAGAGATTTATGGAATAAAGCTTGGTAGGTTGACACAAAGTGGGTACAAGTATAACCTTCAGATATATTCAGTAAACGTAATGAACTGAAGATTTCTGAAGGATAAGGCCACTAGATATATACAGGAATTAGCCCTAGTGGGACGAATGCAGAAAATAACTAGGATATGCGCCCTAATTCCACTATGGCAACATTATCAAGGTGTGGGTGTGTCTTTACTACCAGTAGGCTCCCAAGCTAACTAATTGTAAGACAGACCTTGCATGTTCGTCAACAGATTGAAATGAAAACGAGACAGTGCATGGCAAGGGTTACAGGTGCAGGACTGTTAATAATTACAACAGACACTACTATGAAGTGGACGATGATATGTGTTTGCTTCATAAGACTTGTTTTCTGATAGTTGCTATCTATATGAAGTAGAATACTCCTATTTATACCTAAAGCTCATCTGTCTCATTGCTAGTAGAATATTCCATCTTGCGATGTAAGATATTCAATCATATGCTGTAGAATAGTTTACATTCTTGTTCTTATCATCCACATCTAGCTGTCTATTATGTCACTACACCAACCACATCCTGTATAGATCTTGTTGAAAGTCATGTGATAGCTCTGTAATTGTAAAGTATTTAGATTGTAGAATTATTAAACTGTACAAGAGTTGTAGTTATAATACACACAATAAATTCCACATTAAACTATATTATCAGGAATCTGATCTCGAGATCAAGTATCCACACGCAGCTGAATTAATAGCTGGTATGCAGTATACTCTTAACTCCACTGTCGCATAAATTACAACAGATCTCTATATCATCTAATACAGCTTTTGTAATTGGCCGAGTGATTTCACATCATAGCAAAAGGAAGAGTCATTCATCTGCTCTCGGGGGCTCATGTGCAGCTGGTCTTGTCTGCATAACCAGTCTTTGTTTTATCAGATTGGGCACTTTTGGAGCTGCTGTTGACCACAAAGAAGCCGTCTCCTTGAGCCTTCTTGGTAACTCTTGGAGAGTTTTGTCGGAGCAATTTGTGTTATAATTATAGCATGGATACCCCTTTATATGTATATTGAGGATTAATGAGACAAACATGAATGATGGTAATAGAATGGAATGGAATAGGCTGATGTAATATGGAATGGAATGGACTGATACAGAATGGAAGTTGACATCATCAATCTGGAATTACATAGAATGTGTAAGCAGACGTAAGTTTATTATACAGGGGTGCAGTTCATAGGCAAGATGCAGATCTATAACAGGGATATTGAACTTACTGATTGCGCATATGGGGGGCATTGAAGAAGGTACTAGAATAGCCTCATGCACTAGTTGGGGGTGACAAGGGATCACAGAGAGAGGTATTAAATCAGACTCTCGTAGTAGTATAGAAGAATAATATAGTGAGTTCTTTTGATGATTAATTGCCTTCTCGATCTGGCTCAGTTCTATACAGTCACGTGGACTTCGCATAATTTTGCTGTGAATTCTTACATGGTAGCATTATCTTGATATCTTTCGACAGTTTTTCATTGATTTAGACCTACAAGTCTTATTATATCTGAAGGTTAACCATCGTGTCGATTAGAGGTGAACAGCAATCAACATTGACAATGTCTGGAATGTTGGGAATGTCGAAGGCGGATTGTGAGATCATATCTCAGGGAGCATCAAACAAAGAAGAGGAGAAATCTTCGAAAGAGAGAAAGTTTTTTGGTGGTGGAACATCTGGATCCGGGCTTGGTGGAGCACCCACTGTCTCATTCGGAAAGATCCCCCAGTTTAGTGTGGGGTATAGCCCTGGAAAGCGACAAAAAGGCACGTCAAAGACTCCTAGGAAGACTAAAGGGAAGGCATCGGTTCGATCAATGGAAGAGGAAGATTTTGAGGAAGAAGACGATATGGACTGGGAAGAGAGGTCTCAGCCACGTTGGGGTGAACCAATATCACGACGGCAAGCCCCTGATACTCGGACGATGTTGGACTGGGCCTCATTTGATTGGAAGCCGGATCCAAAGAGTTTTCTCAGAGGAATTGACAATTACTCTATATACAGAGAGACCATCCTGCTTCAACTAGAGTGCATTGGTTTTCGGATTGGATTAAAGTTGACACAGCTTGACGAGTTGAAACTCGCGGCAGTTATTCAGAGAACTGTCACGCCAGAACTCTCCGAAATGATTTCAGGAATGAGAAGTGGCACAGAGATGATGCGCCTGTTTGAGTCAACCTTCAGGCGAGCTGGAATTATGCAAGTGGAAGCGTTGTAGGAGAAGCTCAATGGTCTCAAGTACAGTGGAGGATGTCCAGTGCAGTCTGTCACTAAATTCAAGACAGCAGCAAGAAATTTCCAAGCTGCCGGTGGTGAATCATTGAGTACACAACTCATGATCCTATTCAAACAAGCAGTCAAAGAAAAGGCTGGCCGCTGGTATGGAATGGTATCTACACTTGCCCGATTCAATGGGTGGAAGTTTGAGCCACTATTACAAGATTTCATCGCAGCTCACCACGAAAAAATCGGAAGGAATGCTCAAAGTAACCAGAGCGAAGTCCAAGGAACGCTGGGAAACGCTCAAAACAATTACCCAGATCAACCGAAGAATACCCCCTACAAAAATCAAAACTGGAAGGGAAAGAGCAAGGGCAAAGGTTTCCGCTGTTGGAACTGCGGGAAGTATGGTCATGTGAAGACCAAGTGCCCTAACAAAAGATATGATGGTGGAAACAAAACATCATTTCTTGCAAGCAAAAATGAAAATGACATAGGCCCTCCTCCAGTCATTGCCAATGAGTACTGTCAAATAAAAGAACAGTTGTCGGGTTATCATTTTGCCACCCAAGCTAGGCCTGGTATATATGATCAGGTTGTGGAGTACTATGAGAAGGAAATGTTGCGGAGACGCTGTAAGGCCATTGAAATAACTGAAAATGACAGTGAAAATTGTAGTGATTTCTACAAAAATGATTATGGCAATAAGTCGGACTCCAATCCTCGGTTTGGCAATGTTAATGTTACTCAACAAATTTTGAGTACTGCTGGTGTCGATATATTTTCTGATCGCTGGTTATTTGGTACTGGGGCTGATGTTGATGCTACTAACAAACGACAAAATTTCAGACCTGGAACAATTTTTGAACTTAAACCTGACCAGTTTCCGATACAGACTGGGAATGGGATTGTATACGCTGAGTGTATTGGTGAAGTTTGGCTACCACTGACTGGCCCCAATGGTAGTAAATCTATCATGAGACTCAAATACGTCGTTTACATTAAGGAATTCCCGCTGAACATTGTTAGTGGCGAGCGTTTCTATCAAAAAGGTGGACGGTTAAAGGGTGATCAGATAGTTAGCCCTAATGGTGAAGTCCTATCCTATATCAATGCAGAGCGCCGAGGATTCTTCTTGTGGCTATAAAACGAGCCCGAACCAGTCAAGTCACTAACGCGAAGGAAGAACGTTAGCGCTACCTCTACAATTTCAGAGCTATCAAAGAGGGATTTATCTGACAATGAATCCACATTTGTTCGGGAATACAAATCTTGCCTGGTTAACGGTTGTTTTATCATGTCTGAAAAAGTAATGAGGATGCTTGTACTTTGGCACTGGAGACTTTGCCACCCAAGCTCTGAAAGGTTAATTTGGACTATAAAGAACACCGTTGGAATAGGCCTTAATGTGTCCAATATCGAAAACCAACCTTGCAAGGCTTGTGATATGGGTAAATCTCTGAAGTTCAGGACGAAGGAGAGGTTGCCTAGGATGAAGAATGTTGGAGAAGGGTGGCACTGTGATGTTGGCACGTTAAATCCACTTTCAATTGAGGGTCACGGATATTTCTGCTTAACTACAGAGGATGTTTCTCGTTTCCGATTCTTTCGTGCCTTAAAGAAGAAAAGCGAAGCTGCTGAGGAGCTCAAGCGTATCCTATCTCAGGCTAACTCTGATCTAAGAAGGCTCTCTGATTTAAGGATGAAGCAGGTCACAATTGATGGTGGAAGGGATTGGGGGCTCAACACCTTCCAGGAGTTCGCTAGTCAGCAGGAGATAAATGTGGTTATATCGGCTCCAGATAATCCGTACCAGAATGGAGTATCAGAGCGAGGAATCAGATTTGTACAAGATGCAGCACACTGTTGCGCAATACAGATGAAGGTACCATCTGTTTTCTGGAACTATATACTCGAAATGACCTGTTACACGTTAAACCTTACATCTCAAAGCTCTGTTGACAGTCACAGAACACCATGGCAAGTGTATTGGTCACAATTTGACCCTGACAAATCGACTCCTAGAATTGATCATCTGTGGATACCTGTAACACTGTGTATCACCCATGTGGACGCCAGTCACAGAATAATAGGTGAGAAGCTTGACGCCAATGGAACAAGGAGTATGTTTTTTGGCTATCGAGGTACCAAGAACAAGTAGGTCTGGCTCTTGGACAGGGGACGTTTTCTCATATCTCCGCATGTCATCACATACAAGAACATAAGGTCGGAGCTTGGTTGGGGTATTGATCCTAGAGAAATAATCAGATCTCTGCCAAGACACGTACAGGATAGATTAAGATCACAAAAGATGGACTATGCAAGGAATCAAGATTACAATGCTCCGGATAGCGAAGACCTACCAATGGTTGCACCAAGAGGGCGAGGGCGTCCAAAGAGAATAATTCAGCGCCCTTATGATGATCATGCCCTGCAGGTACTGAAGGCTCCATTTGAGGTGGACAATGAATTACTACATTTGTTGCCTGAAGCAAATCAAATTAAAGTATCTGAAGAAATAAAGGTTGAAGACCTTTGTGATGCAATTACTGGACGTCACTTCGGAACACTACATGGTGAACTTGATGATAGTTTTGTTATCTCTGCTCTGAGCGCTGTACGAAAAGCGATTGATCGAGATCAATTTAGTCAACATGATGATGGCGAAGAGCTGTTTCAGTTACTATGCTGTAATCAGAACTCTCTAAGTTATATTTTCTCAGCTACAGCCGATGAACCGACATTCAACCAGGCAATGAACGGACCAGAAAAAGAGAATTGGGTGAAAGCTATAAATGTAGAAATCCAAGGATGTCTTTCTCGTGGCACTTTCAAGTTTGTGCGCGCCCTTCCTGACCATAGGAAGTTGGTTACATCTAAATGGGTGTTGAAGAAAAATTATAAGTCAAATATGGAATTTGATAAGCATAAAGCTAGAATCGTGGCAAGAGGCTTCATTCAAACCCAAGGTGTTGATTTCAACGAGACATCTTCCACAGCTGCGAGGTCAGCAAGTTGGAGAACCCTCATGGCGCTTGCAGCATTGAACAGCTGGTATACTCTGCAAACTGATTTTACTTCGGCATACCTCGCAGGGGAACTTAAAGAGAATATTTACATGAAGCAGTTTCCACGGCTCAAAGAATTCTTCGAAGAAAATAAGGAGCTTGCAGAGAGACTTGGTTATAGCAAGGATAGCATAATCAAGTTAGACAAGCCACTATATGGTTTAAAGCAGTCCGGGAATTGTTGGCAGATGAAAATCAGATCAGTGATGAAAAAATATGGATTTAACCACCTAGTCTCTGACAATGCAATTTATCAAAATCGAGCCAGAAACATAATTGTCGCATTGTCACAGTGCAATGGTACGAAGTGCGAGGTATATGTTACACATGAGTTGTGCAATGAGGAAGGAGGAGTCTATCTAGCTACACGAAGGTCTTTAGAGGCTCAGTTGTCGCTTAACCTTAAACCATGCCAACTACAACGCTACTACCGTGACAGTACTTCCCCCTCCACAAAGTTTGGTCTCCAAACAAATATATTTAATTTAATTCAAAATCCTCAATTTGAGGCGTCGTAATCGTTTGGAACGGCGTAGTGAAGGCTTCGTTCTGGATTCAAGTATCAATGGCATATCTAATTCGTGCGGGGGTCCTGGCTTGTCCGGATTCTTGACATGGAATTCTCGGAGAGCTTTTTCGCAACCCTTTAGATCAGCCTGAGGCTGCCAAGTAGCCTTGTTGTCGTACTTCCATTTTATGAGATAAGTAAGACCTGATTTTTCAACATCATCAGCATGCACATCTAATATTTTTCCAAATACCCATTTATCCATAATGTTTCCATCATCACCCCTCTCAGCAACTTGACCTACAACATTTCGCTTTTCAATGCTATTAATATCTGTTTGGCCATTAAGTGTAGGCTTCGTCCATGGCCTTACTAATGAAGTGTGAAAACTTTTATTAACATGTATGTGGTCTGGCAAATCGACAATCACTGCGCCATTATATACTTCAAGAACTTGATAAGGTCCGTCCCATTTATCGTCCCATTTTTTCTTTGGTCAATTAGTCTTCAAGTTCTTCAAACTAATCATCACTTTGTCTCCAGGTTGATAAATTGGCGATTCTGATCTTCGAGCATTTGCATTGTTCTCATAACGGTCTCGTGATTGTCTAGTAAGAGCATGTAGCTTTGCCAGTTTACGGCCAAATCTTTCAGCTATTACATCAGCTCGTAATTATTCCTTTTTGATACTCTCAGTTAAATTTGGGGGCCGAGGATCTGGAGGCTCTATACCAAGGCGAGGATTGTATCCGTAATTGGCGTAAAACGGGGAGACGCCTGTAGTTTCACTATTCTGGTTGTTTGAGGCAAATTCCGCTAGAGGAAGTCAATCGACCCAATCGTCTTGTATAAAATTTGAAAAGGCTCGGATATATTGGTTCAAAGCAGAATTTATAATTTCAGTTTGGCCATCAGTCTGGGGGTGAAATGCCGAGCTAGGTTTGAGTGCTACAGAGAGACGTTTATTTAACCTGCGCCAAAATTCAGAAATAAAAGCTGAGCCACGATCAGATATAATAGAGTCCGGTGACCCATGAAGCTTGTATACATTTTGGATAAAGCACTCAACAAGCTCACTGGCGTCTAGAGATGTGACATGAATAAAATGTCGCATCTTTGAAAGTCGATCTACAATGACGAGAATATGGAGATACGTTCGCCCATTGCGTTTACATGGAGGGAGATCTACAACATGATCAATAAAAATATCGGCCCACATGCGAAGGGGAATTTCTAGGGGCTTCAAGAAGCCAGGTGGCGAAGTGCGGGGAGTTTTCGTTCTGAAATAGAGAGCACATCCTCTCACAAAATCAGCCACAAATTGACTCATTCGTGGCCACCAGTATGTGCGTTGGACTAGATCTAGCGTTTTAACACGACCAGGGTGGCCTGCAGGACCGGATGAATGAGTGCGATAAACAATTTCAAGGCGTAAATCTTCCAGATCAGGAATAAAGAGTCGATTTCGGAAGTAGATCAGTCCATCAATTAATTTAAACTCGATTTTATCCTTCCAAAGCACGCGAGAAGTGGAAACTGGCCAGGACCTATGAGACAGAGTTTTTAAGGATTCTACCATAGATAGAGGTGTCTGGTTAGTCTTATAAGCTCGACTTATTAAATCAGATAGAGTCAATTCAGGGGCTAACACCTTAATAAAATCAACATCATGATGATCAGTATTTTTATCTTGCAAGGCTGAATTATTTGCTAGACTGGATTTAACTTTACTAGATGGTATTAGCGAGCGAAAACGATTCTGAAGTCGTTCATCCGAGGCATCCTTTGGCTTGAGACCTGGTAGGCGGCTTAATGTATCGGGGAGCAATGCTTTCGATCCAGGTTGGTATGTAATCTTAAAGTTAAATTGCGACAGAAATTCTGACCACCGAACTTGACGTTGGTTTAGTTGTTTTGCGGTGTGAAACGTCTGAAGGTTTTTGTGATCAGTGATAATCTCAAATGATTCATGCGTGCTTGACAACTCAGGGCGCAATTCATCAAGCGCTTTGACAATAGCGAGCAGTTCTTTATCATAGATGTCGTAATTCGACTCGGCAGGATTATGTTTTGAGGAGAAGAATGCAACAGGATGAGGTATATTATTGTTTCCTAACTGGATAAGAACAGCACCAGATGCCCAGTTAGAAGTGTCAGTCTCTACTACAGTGTGTTTTTGGTGATCAAAATGAGCCATTGTTGGCGCCTGAGTAAACAAATTCTTGAGATTTGTGAAAGCATCTATCTGATCCTTTTCCCAGGCCCATGGCACATTTTTTCGCAGTAGACGAGTTAAAGGCTCGACTTCTCCTGAATGATTCCTGATAAACCGTCTATAGAAGTTCGCGAAGCCCAAAAATTGCTGTAATTCCTTGACTGTTGTGGGATCTTTCCAGCTGACTACAGCTTTAATTTTTTCAGGATCCATACTAAGTCCCTCAGTGGAGATCACTAGGCCCAGGTACTTGGTCTTTTTTGTGTAAAACTCTGATTTATCAATATCAATTTGTAGACCGGCTTCACCAAGTTGACAAATTATTTCACTAACATGTTTTGTATGTTCTTCTCTGGTTCTTGAGTATATCAGGACATCGTCAAGGTATGCAGTGCAGTAGTCGTCGAGAGCATTGTGGAGAACATGATTGATATAATTCTGAAAGGTGGCCGGTGCATTACACAAGCCGAATGGTGTTACAAGCATTTCGTAAAGTCCAAAACGAGAAGTAAATGCAGTCATCCACTCGTGGCCCTCTGCAATTCGAACACGATTAAAAGCGGCAATTACATTAAGCTTAGTGAAGAATTCAGCTGCAGATATTGAATCTAATGTTTCCCGAATCAAAGGAAGCGGATACCGGTTTTTCACAGTGACTAAATTGAGTCCACAATAATCTTGGCAGATTCGAACACCACCACTAGGTTCAGGAACGAGAAGAAGCGGAGCAGCAGCAGGCGAAGATGATTCGCGTATAAATCCCTTTTCTAACATCTCGTCAATCCATTTTTTGATACACTGAAGTTCGCTAGGAGAAAATGGTCTATTTTTGTGGAATGGGGGTTGCTTCCCTGGTAAAAGCTCGATCTTATGATCCCATAGTCTGTGTGGTGGTAAAAGCTTTGCATTTTTTGGTAAAAAATGTTCAATATAATTGTGAAATTCTATGGGGAGGCGATCTTTGATATCAGTTATTGAAGGTTCGTGCCTGTCTTGAAGAAATCTGTCAACATCAACTTGATCTACTTTTCTTCGTAAGAGATCCATAGAAATTTCCATGTTATCATCTGATATAGCTTTAATATCATGATCAGGGCAATCTTCTACAGTGGCTTGATATAACTTTGGTATAGTTGGAGGGGGTTTGATCTGGATTTTTAGCGGGGCTTCATGGAATCCAGAAAGTTGTGGGGGCAGGCATAAGTCGGATTTTGAAATCCTCCATGGAAGACAATGACGCTGACAGAATTTAGAGCCAAAATTAACTTTCATAGCATTTCAATCACAAAGGGGGTTATGAAGCTGAAGCCATGGCATACCCAGGATTATTGGGTTGCACTCACCCAGAACTGTTACATAGAGCACAATTATCTCTGAATGCTGGCCCAAATGCATGCGAATGGTGAAATAGTTGGTAACAGTAGCTTGGGTACTACCATCAGCTAGACGAACATTGCGGGGTTTGACTAGTTTCTTGGTTGAGATATTGAAGCGCTTTACAATTGACTCCGAGTCTGCAAATGCGAAGGCTGTACAGCCGCTGTCAATTAAACTGGAGGTGTGGAATATTAAAGAGTCACTAGTGCGCGGATCTGAGAGTTGAGTTTGAAGCAACATTGAATTTCTAGAGCCAGTAGAACGTAGCTCTAAAGGCGAGTTATCCAACAACACTGCTCGAATTGATTCATCCTCCTCACCATACCAATCACACCTCTGATCGCGACGTAGATCAGAGGTTTGCCTTTTAACTGATCCAGTTCTTCAGATTGATTTTGGATTCTATAAGGATTTCTAATATCAGAACTAGTATCAGACATGTATCCAGAATTTTCACCTATGGCACGCAAACGAGGCTGTGCTGGTTGCTGAGGGTGTTGCTGCGGCACTATTTTTGGTTGCATGAGGGGATAGTACAACATGGGCATTTGAGGAGGCTGCGGAAAAAACTGAGGATTTACATAAAGGCCCTGTGAATCAGTGCTCTGAGGTCGAATGCTAGAGCGATTCTCCATATCTTGGCGATTTTGTCTACTGTAGGCTGACGTGATATTGGCATGCTTCGGCATTGGGTTTGGGTTGAATTTCCGATGATGATCTTGGGCAATATGGCCGCTCTGACTACAGGCTAGACAAAAACCTTGACTACGCCGGCGCTGCCTTTCACTATCAGAAATTTGAAGCCGGCTAATATCCATGGGGTCATCTAGAAGATTGGACCCAGAAGCAGCAACTGATATATCTGGAGTGTATTTGGCTGGCTCATTGAATGTCGCATTCTTACTCAAACTGCTAGAGTGATTGATTGTATTATAATGAGCCTCCTGAAGTTGATTGCGCGCAATATTGTCACATCTAGCAACCCATCCAAGAAAATCTTCATCACCTGGGTTATCTACCTGGGATCGAAGTATCTTTTTGATGTCAACTCCAATAAATCTGCGCCATTTATCAACTCTTTCCCGTGAACCTAACATGGCGCAGTTAGAAAGCCTGATAAATTCAGCTTTCCATTCACTGTATGGTCGAGTACCGTTTTTTGGGCTATCTTGAGAATAATTATCCAGCGTATTCCTTGCAAGTGTTGCCGAGTTAAATAGAACGTAACGGCTGTCAAGATCTTCCCAGAGCGCATTCTCATTCTGCCACTGCCATTGCGAGGAATCATTCAAATTAGCGGTGATCGACTTATGACCGTCACAAACTGCATCCCAAGCGTGGCCATCCATTAAGCCACATATATATAATATTTTGGATGCCTCAGTTGGAAAGCATGCAGAGTCAACCAATACTACCCCTTGTACTTGTGTCTTGAAAGTGTCGTACTTCTCCTGACGCTGGACGGGGTTCTTTTCATTCATTAATGCCGTAAACTTATTTGGATCCTTTTGGGCTCTGGCAGCTGTACTCTCGCCTGAGACATAGTTTTGGGCATTTTGAAGGATTGCAATTTGGAGCTGAGTTTCGGCCGCAAGTTTTTTTTCCAGTGAGTCTGCAAGCTCAACACGAGTTCTTGTGAGTGTGGCTCTATCTGCTTCGAGCTGTGCGCGAAGAACGTCCTTCTCGTTTTCGGTAGCTGCACGAGCATCGCGCGCCCTTACATTTCTAGAGCGCTCATCGTTATATGCCAATTCATTTTCACTTGCTTTCATGCAAATCTTTTCAAATCCATGCTCGAATGCAAGGAGCATAGCAAAAATAGCTTTTGCGTCATCATCCAAGTTCGGGTTTGGGAGCACATTGATGATTTCTGCTAGCTTTGAGGGGGATAAGGGCTTGTTCGCAAGCTTGTGAGTAAAATCGAACTCGGAAAGAACTCCAGAAAGATTAGGGAAATAAGAAGTAAAGGATTCACTGATTCTATGCTTGAATTCAGTATTTGTAGTGGTCATTTTGCAAGTCTGCAGTAGAGAACTTATTTTTTATTTTTATTTTTAATATAAAGCTGAAAGCAGAAAGTGAAAAATAAACTTAGAGATTTTCTGATCGGAAGCTGGATATCGAGTAAATTTTGCAAATTTTTACTGATCTAGGTATTCTTAACAAGTATATTCACCAGGTCGCAAAACAGGCAGGTCAGGGTACAAAAATTGGCGGTATTATGTTGAAAGTGAAAATCTTCAGGCTGGAATATGCAACAGGGTGTAAAAAGAGATCGCACAAAATGTCACAGTGCGATGGTACGAAGTGCGAGGTATATGTTACACATGAGTTGTGCAATGAGGAAGGAAGAGTCTATCTAGCTACACGAAGGTCTTTAGAGGCTCAGTTGTCGCTCAACCTTAAACCATGCCAACTACAACGCTACTACCGTGACATGCATCCTATGTTGATGATTTTTTGTTAATAGGACCCAATGAGAGCGATCTTCAAGAATTAACCCGTGTTTTGAACAAGGAAATTCCTCTGAACAATTTGGTAGAAGCCAGCTGGTTTCTTGGCATCAGGATTCGTAGACCCTCACCAACAGGTTCTATCATGCTAGACCAAGAACAGTACCTAAAAATATCTTTCGAAGAGATGGATTTGGTACTTGAGAAGAAACATCCTGAGACACCTATGACACCAAGTTGCAAACCAGACTTGAGAAAGTACGCCGGAAAGTCAACTGCTGCTGAGCTGTACAACTATCAGCGACTCATTGGTAAATACAATTTTTCTTTTTGCATGGTAAGATGAGACACTGCACAAGCAAAGTCGCAGATGGCTAGATTTATGTGTAATCCCTCTCCTCAACATATTAAACATGCCTCAAGAATTCCCCAGTTTCTTTCAGCATATCCTGATAGGGGTTTACTATATGAAAAGAGTCATTGACATGTCCAAAGATTCGGAAAATATGGCTTACATTGTGCTGTGGGCTCGAGCTTTGCCGATGATTTCGATTCTGCAAAATCAACAACAGGATTTGTCACCTTTATGGCGGGATGCCCGGTCATTTGAATTAAAATAGTTCCGGATATTTGAAGAGTTAAATACTAGCCTTGGGGTTGATTTAGAGATATGATGAATCTGTTTAATTTACGAAGAAGTTTACTGATATTTAATGGATAGTTAATTGTAAATAAATTGCTATATTTCTATCTGTGCAGCTAGAAGTCCCTCTATATACATGAAAGCGGGGTTTTTCGCACACTAGTGTAAACTCCAACATACTTCCTTATCTAACCTAAATGGGAAGGTTGTTGGAGATCCTGAAGCCAATGTATGCTGTCAGGCATCTATTGGCTAATTACTATTCATGCCAGTGAGTGATGATATAGGTTAATCATATCTCATGGCGTCAGTGCATATTATTCTAATATGAACTATTTTTCTACTGCAGTCATGTTGCTGCCTTCATTACAACACTTCCCCTCAGGACTGCATTGTACTATAGCCGAGATCTGTTGATGATTTGGTTTAGCCAATTCTTTAGTCAATAGATCTGCTAAATCATTCTCAGAAGCCACGTAAACCAAGTTGAAAGTATAATCAATATGTTTTCGTAAAAAATGAAATCTTATATCAATATGTTTTGAACGTTGGGATACTTTCTGATTTTTAGCCAGATGGATTGCTCCATTTGAGTCAACATGCAAGATCGGATCATAGCAGAGCTTTAGTTCACTCAAGGCATTTTGCATCCACATTGTTTGACGAGCTGCATCTGACATAGCCATGTATTTGGCTTCTGTTGTCGAGAGTGTAGTAGTTCTTTGTTTCTTGAAGCACCAGCTGACACTTGCTTCCCCTAGCCAAAAGATATATCTTGAACATGATTTTTGATCATCCATAAAGTTACCATATGAGGAGTCGGAGAATCCATGAAGAATAGAGTTGTTAGCTTGTGAAAAGTTAAGTGTCCAGTCAGTTGTGCCTTTGAGGTAACGTAGTACCCTTTTTGCTGCTGCTAGATGGATTTGGTTGGGACATGAAGAAAATTGAGAGAGTAGTGTAACTGCATGTGCAAGGTCAGGTCGCGTACCAATGCAGGCATACATTAAGGAACCTATTATAGATTGGTACATGGTAGGATCATCTAATTTTTTCTCTGGTTGACCCTTTTGAAGTTGGATGCCAGGTTCGAGTGGTGTACCAACAGGGTGACAATCCTGCATTCCGAATCTTTGAAGAATTTTAATGATGTACGCCCTTTGGCTTACCAATATGCCTTGGTTTGTGATATCGACCTGAATTCCAAGTATATAGTGAGCAATGCCTAAATTTGTGCATTCAAATGTCGAATGCAGAGTTTTCTCCAGCTCATTTATATTACTGTTATTTGGACCGAAGATCAGAATGTCATCAACGTAAATTGCGAGAAAGATTTGTTTTTCGAAATTTGTGAAGATGCATGGGTCGAAATTATTTGAAGCAAATCCACCTTTGTTTAGGACGCTTGATAATGTATCGTACCATACAAGAGGGGATTGCTTTAACCTGTAGATTGACTTTTGTAGAAGATAATATTTACCAGATTCCTTAAACCCTTCAGGAATTTTCATGTATATCTCCCGATCTAGTTTTCCGTACAAGAAGGCAGATTTTACATCAAGTTGCCTTGGTTTCCATCTTTTATGGGATGCTAAGGCAAGTAAAAGGCGCAATGAATCGTATCGAGCTACAGGAGCATATGTATCATCAAAATCTGTACCAGGTTGCTGAGAGAACCCTTTAGCGACGAGACGAGCTTTGTAACGTTCGATGGAACCATTGGCTTTTGTGCTTGATTTTAAACACCAATTTAGATCCTACCACATTACAATCGTTGGGTCGAGGCACGACTGTCCAGGTATTGTTTCTGTTGAGTGCATCCATTTCTTCTTCAATGGCTCTCCTCCACAATTCATTATTGTCCGATTTCATAACCTGCTTAAATGTTGCTGGCTCAAACATAACCGCACTTGCTTGATACCGTTGAGTATTGGGCACCATACCCGGGCCAGGATTAGTTTGACGCTTTTCTCTAGTGCTTCTGCGAGGTAAGTCGTTATGAGATTTATCACTACTAAATGATTCTTCTGTTTCCAAGTTAATGGATGGAACAGGAGGCACACCTAAAAGTATAAAGTTCTCATGTGGCTTTTTCGGAGCGTTAGGAGTAGTCGAATTTATCGCGGCTGGGAATGGAGTGGAAGGCAGCGGTTGTGGTTGAGCTCGAGGAGTTTGAATAAAATTTCCAGGCATGATTTTTGAAGTCGGTGATGAAGGGTGAGTATAAATTGGACTTGAAGCAGGTGTTGCTTCAGCATTTGAACAAGGAATGTCTGATGGTAACATTGGTTGTGAAAATTTGACGGTAACTTCTCCTGGCTTTGAGGCCAAGAATTTTACTTGTCAAGTGGTTTGAACAACTCTTTTACTTGTTACGTAAATTCGGAATATATTAGACGAGTTTGTGTAACCTACAAATATTCATTCTAGTGCTCTTGGGTGGAGCTTAGAACCGCTCGGTCTGGTTTCAGCTGGTATGTGAATGTAGACCTTTGTACCGAAGGCGTGAAGGTGTGTTATTGATGGAGGTAAGGCTCCATTTAATAACTCGAATGGTGACTTAAAGTCAATTGTCCGATGAGGCGTTCGGTTATACAAGTATACCGAGGTGGCAATGGCCTCTGCCCAGAGAAATTTTGGATGATCAAGAAGCATTGCTCTGGCTTTGGTGACAATTGTTCGATTGAATCTTTCGGCCGTACCATTGGATTCGTGTTCGTATGGAGGCGATTTTTCATAATCGATACCGTTGTCTGTAAAGAATGTTTTGATAGTAAGATTTTGTTGGTTTTGTATTCTTATTACAAAGTCGCTGATTGCTTGATGTGCTTGGCTTTTATCACGAAGAAATGATATTCAAGCGTATCTTGAGTAATTGTCGATGAATGTAATGCAATACCTTTTTCCTCTGCATCCACTAACAGGGTCATTTCGATCAATATCTTTTTGTAAGTAAATTGAACTTTTCAATAATCCCTTTTTCAACTTGAGCTGGTATTTATTCTTTCTTGTCTCCGTCTAAAACTACTGTCCATAGCTTTGCCCCTCGGAAAGCAATTTGCCAAGCTCTAGACCATCTTCTAAAATTTGAATATTCTTAAAGGATGGGTAAGGTGGCTTTTGGGTTTCCAATGCCGACAGTAGCGTTGGTTGACATTATGTACTTTTTCTAACAACAGAAGATGGTGCAAACCCGGGCTCATAACCAATTAGAATGGTTCCGGAGATTGTAAGAATGACATACCAAGTATGAGGATGAGTTAGAGTTATGATGAATGTATTTAATGGACGACGAAGTCTACTGATGTGTAATGGATAGTTAATTGTAAATAAATTGCTATATTTCTATCTGTGTAGCGAGAAGTCCCTCTATATACATGAAAGCGGGGTTTTCCGCACACTAGTGTAAACTCTAACATACTTCCTTATCTAACCTAAATGGGAAGGTTGTTGGAGATCCTGAAGCCAATGTATGCTGTCAGGCATCTATTGGCTAATTACTTTTCATGCCAGTGAGTGATGATATAGGTTAATCATATCTCATGGCGTCAGTGCATATTATTCTAATATGAACTATTTGTCTACTGCAGTCATGTTTCTGCCTTAATTACAACAATTTGGAGACCTAAGTTACAATCAACAGTATCCACATTGACGTGCGAGGCAGAATATGCAGCAATATTTGAGGCTGCAAAGGACTGCTCATGGATTTGATCGTTCCTCACGGAGCTGGACCACATGCCTTCCTGTCCTATACCAATCTTAGAAGATAACACCGGTGCAATCAAGTGGGCCACAGATGGTGCTATGACATCTGGTCGTCGTCATGTGCGCGTTGAATATCATTATGTTGTACAGGAGGTAAGAGCAGGCAACATAAAAATTTGCCAGGTGGCATTGAAGGAAAATCCTGCTGATGGTTTCACCAAACCGCTCGTTGCCGAATCCTTTAAACAGTTCATTGACCATTTAGGCATGAAAGATTAAATCTCGCCTTTGAACTGAGAGGGCGTGTAAGCAGACGTAAGTTTATTATACAGGGGTGCAGTTCATAGGCAAGATGCAGATCTATAACAGGGATATTGAACTTACTGATTGCGCATATGGGGGGCATTGAAGAAGGTACTAGAATAGCCTCATGCACTAGTTGAGGGTGACAAGGGATCACAGAGAGAGGTATTAAATCAGACTCTCGTAGTAGAATAGAAGAATAATATAGTGAGTTCTTTTGATGATTAATTGCCTTCTCGATCTGGCTCAGTTCTATACAGTCACGTGGCCTTCGCATAATTTTGCTGTAAATTCTCACAGAATGATTTCAATCAGAGCCGTAGCATATTCACATGTATATAAGAATAGTGATTCTCTCACACCTAGTTGTATGAAGCATAACATATTCTATATACTCATCTACCATAATATTAATCATATCGTTTAGAGAACGTGCAATACATTACCGGTAGCTATTCCACACCTCATAACCTTGCATTTATAATAGAAGGCACTCTAGCGCCTTATTCACGAGATTTTGCAACATGGTCAAATAACTATTTGGCCGCCTCATTTTTAACAGACTAGGAAGCACACCCTTACTCATTCTCGTGATGAGAATGTCCTTAGCTTTCATCTCATCTTCAATTCATTTTGTCATCTCATTTTCGTTTCGGCTGAGTGCGGCTACATATAACTTGTCAGTTGTGTTTGGCCCTCGGATTAGTGCCACTAAGCGCACTGTCGGTTTTATGCCCTCAATGTTGTGTAAATATGGCCTAGTGTGAAATGAAAAGAGAATCGCTTAAGGCAGAACAGAGAAGTGTGGAGTAATTATTTATTCATGTAAAATAGATATTTTAATTGCGACATTCAAAAAGGAGTAGTCATGTATTCAATTAGATCATGCAGAGGAACAAGCAACATTCTGCACTGTGTCCTCTTGTAATAGAAGTGGAGCCACGCTAGTACGTATCTATTCAAATCTAACCAGATAAGTCGAAGTGGAGTATGAATAGTTAATGTAGGGATTGCGTTTGGAACCCATTACTTAATGGGGAAGGTTGTTACTAATTAGATTTTGCTTCATTTCTAACACTTGAGCATTTCCTCTTTTACTAAAGCTGCTGGAACATATTTATTTATTTATTTATTTATTTATTTATTTATTTATTTATTTATTTATAATACTTAACGTCGTGCCCGCGCACAGCACGTGAGCTCCTCGTGTGCTGGTTAGTTTAGTCTAAATAAAACTACCTGACGTGTTGGCGCCTGAACAAATCCAACAAAGCAAATGAACGCCTGGATCTTATCATCCTGCGCTTGAAGATTAAATTATACACGGTTACCAGTCACCCTTCAACTCTCATGTATTCAGATTGTATTGAATGAACAAAAGATTAAATAAACAGTATGGAAGAGGGAACTTAGTTAAATCACATGATTCCCTTTTGGTCAGACTTGTGTTGGGATATTAAGAAGGGATTATCACGAGAGTAAGATAATATAGACGGTAATATGGGATATGCAGAGGAATGTATATCGTGTGTACTACAGGTATAGAGTGATCAAGATGTGTTATGTACCAAAGATGTGGACACCTTGCACTTGACCAACTAGATGACTAAGCAGCATTTCCTGACAACTTGTTGTGCTTTTCCAAAGAAATTTGTGACCTGCACCCAGCTATTAAATGCGTGAACTCCCTCTGCAGAAGAGAGAGTCCAAGATATGGTGGGACTAGGATTCTGTGCTCTGTAGAGCTGTGCCTGGTACTGCCCAAGGTGGCAATAGAAAAAGTGGTTGGGGGACTTTTCATCTCCGCATGAGCAGGTTAGAATGGCATTTTTGTGCTGAAACCATCGGTGGGGGTCTGCGAAATCGCCATGTCCAGACCGTGCAGCTAGTAGATATCCTAGTGTGCGTCGCCCTAGACAGGCGAGCTCGGCTGTAATCTTAGTATTAGGACCAATTCCTGATTCTTTATATGTAGATGGAGAATTTTCTGCCCAGTAAAGTGCAACAGAAGCCTCGTACTTGGCTTTGACTTCCCTTCTTGCCCTCGCAATAGAAAATAACGAGTGTGGAGCTGGAGCCGCACAAACAGCTTTGGCAAGCGCGTCGACTGCTTTGTTTCCCAGATTACCTTCATGGGCCGGGCACCATCGGATAGCCACTTCCCCAGGCGTGCCGGAACATATGTTTCCCAGCAAGTAAAGCTGGTGCCAGGACCGAGAGTGACCGCATTTTTGCCTACAAATTTTTCTTGTTAACTGTTCGGGGAGATGAGCATCAGTATTTAGCCAAAGGGAAATGTCCCGGGCTCATAACCTATTGTGTTTGAAAGGTTATGTAGTGGAGAGAGTACTTGCCTTGTAAGTAAGTATAACTTTGGAGATACTGTTTGTAGTGTGAAGATGAATCTATATGTAGAAACACTGTTTTTGGTTGCATCTGAGATTACTATCTACATTAAGGAGAACAATCCTACTTATATACATAGCTTATCAATATACTTGATGGTAGAGGATTCTATCCTATGCTGTATAATATTCTATATTCTTCTTAATCTCATCCACATACAGCTGTCTATAATTTCATGACACTGTCCGCTTCTTTTATAGGTCTGTACATCATCTGAAGAAGATTATATGATTGGCTGAGAGAGAGAGAGGTGTTGATTGTACTACTTGAGTCATAGACTATCTAGCACATTGGGCTCCTCTCTGACCCAGTTCACACCTTGTATAGTGCACCTTGCCTCTTGTGTTCCATAAAAGATATTTGACATATTGCCCGTGATGAATAGCCATTCAGCTGAGTATTTATCCGTGGAATTCAGCCAGCTTTTCCCCGGGACCTTCTACCTAAACAAAATTGGTAGCAATGAAAGCTGCTTGTGCAGGAAAATGTCTCATTTAACTTGCAGGCCCAGTCAGGCGAGGCCTAGATATAGAGACCACATTAGGTGCGCATAGTCATCTATTTCTTCCTTCTTTGTAACATTCGAGGCTGACTTGATCCAATCCACCATCTCCGTATCTAGTGCTGGTTACGCTCCGGAAACTCATCGGATGGCTTTTCATCCATGATCGAGGGTTTATGATACGAAGGGCTTCGACCCAACCATCTGATCCAGTCATGGCTAGCTTCATGATAATGGTAATAGGGGAGGCGGTGATTAGGGATGAAGACGATTCAGACGGCGAAAGCGATTGGAAAACTTCATTGAAGTGAGGACTTTAAAACTCAAATTCGGCTTTGCAGACCCCACACGGAGAGCTGGAGGTTCAGAGGGTGTACCACTGATGTGGTTATGAGATGTGAGGGGTATAGCAACTATAAGACTCTGCTGTCCGTCGGTGGAGTGGCACGGGCTCATGTGCAATGGTGAGTCGCGGAGATGGCGCGCTCACGCTGGGTGATGGCACAATGGACACTGAGTGCGTATCACTGTGACCAAATGGGTATCAGCAGGTATCAATTGTGAACTCTTACTGACAATGGTGATTTATGAAGGAGATGCTAGATGCGCATTCCAACAATTAATAACATCATCTAATGGATGCTGTGAAGCACGACATTTTTGGATAGCTTGTTTTACTACATTTGGCAGATGGAGAGAAATTGTATAGTACATGAACAGCGTCTGTGCACCAGCCTGTATTTACTACCCTTTCCTAAAACAGCAGTCCATCCTCCTTTCCACGGTCTAACAACTCAATCGAGCCAGCACAATAGCCACGTCGTAGTTGCAGGCTTGATGAGGCTCAGACAGGAATCGGCCTTACAGGGAGTGTAAGACTGGTTCGGTGGAGTATCTTGAGTCAGTACTTCGTGGCCCGACTTTCCCAGTACTAATATTTTTGGCTGAACGTGGATCGGAGAGAACATTTGATTCCCAGGTCCGTAGAGGATACAGTGGACAGGTGTTCGGAATCTGTCTTCCAGACAAATCAGCTGTCGCTAGGGAAGAGTAAAGGTCGTTTATGCCTGTCGAGTGATGATCATCTGAAGGTGCTGTTGCTAGTAACTAGGACATCTTCACTGAGCTTCATTTGGGTTAAAGGTCCCGTAGAAAAGGTGTCCGAATTTTACGGGTAAACATTGAGCTGAATGTCTATTCCTCACGAGCAATATATCAATGATCTAACGAGTAATAAAAGAGGCAAGGAGCACTGCACTAGGTTTGGCCTGGGTCAGAGAGGAGCCTAATGTGCTAGATGGTCTATGACTCAGTTGTACAACAAACAGACCTATCTCCCTCTCTTCACCATCCAGTAGTGCCTTTGTAGAGACCCCGTATCACTCGCCTGTCTGGAATGGCCAAGAAGAATTGCACCTGAATCAAAGTCGAAAATAAACACGAGCTTATCAATCATCAATCACTTCTCCTTGCCGACCCTTCAATTCTCACACGAGTCCTCCAACCCGATCTCACCACTAACCACGCCGCCTCAATTGCCAATCGAGCATCTATTTCAATCGAAAGCGAGAGCTTGCCTCATCATTATCTGCCGTCTCCCACAAAAAAGTTACAATACCACTCGTACCCGTAAGGAAGCAGCCAATTCACAATATGCGAGCCTCGGACTTTAACTTGCGACGTGAGGCTTAGCAGGCGGGATGTGGAATGAGAGGGGCAGAGGTGTACCTTTTCGGAGGCTTTCAATTTTATTGTTTCTGTGAGCGCCAAGCTTGTGGATTCGGAGAATGAAGCAGGAGATCCCCAATTAGTGAGACTCTCACACTCCCTAGTATCTGGGTCGGCCCGAAGATTAGATTTAGATTAGATTTATATTATAGTTCTGGCTGAGTCAATGACTAAAGAGGACCCCTAGAATCTATGTGTAAGCTACTAGCTACACTTTTTCTATTCCAATTTTACAATTTTCAACTGTGTTTTCATGGACAGTGAGGGTCAAGCCCATTCGGCCCGAAGAAATGGGGCTAAGCTGCTACATCTCAAGGATACTTGTCAAGACTTTCGGGAAATTTTGATATATCCTTTGCTTTGCCACACGCGACAAAAGATGGACCGAGGCTAGAAAGACAGAGGGTGGCTTTCCTAGTCATACATATGTCTGCAACGTCTAGCTGGCTGACTGGCTTTTCGAGGGCCTATGAAGGGGTCTCTATTTCCTTGGGTTTAGTCCTCATATATTTATTGGCAAAGGCCCGCACCGATGGATGTTTGCACTGTATCTTGGCTGCCAAACGCCTGCAAATAGTTATCGTCTTGTTGGGTGGAGAATAGAGGTAGCGAAGTGCAGAGGGCTCCACAATCGCTACGATATGCCGAAGACTGTTGAAGGGAGGAGTGAAGGAGGCATCAAAGAGGATATGCTACTCGCAAAAGTATCCTTGGCCCACAGACAGAGAGAGCCTAATTTTTTCGTTGTAGGATTTGGTGGGTATTGCTAGGTGTGCCGGCCATTTGCAATGAGACTGATTAATCTGACTGGAATTCGGCGAGGATGGATGTATTGGTCGAATTGATTAGTATTTTCCAGCTCTATCTGACGAGCACTTGTTAGCATTTTGTGCAGTTTCTAGTCGGCTTCCGTGTATATGAGTCTCTTGGTACATACATGACCGAGAGGAGGAAATCCCGATCATTTTGATGTCCACGGTGGAAATGTTGCTGGACAATGTGCTCGTCACAAGACCGACATGAACTGTCTAGTCCAAAATCATGCAAGTCAAACCATGTCAACTCTACTTCAACTCCAACCGATATAGCCTCACAACTGTCCAATTCCCCCATGACCAAATCCAAAATTTCAAGCTGCCAAGCTCTTCATTCCGCCATCTCTTTTGGTCCATTTTCTCTCACCACAATCCCGGCCTATTTCAGCTCACGGCTTCAACTTACAGCATTCCTATCCGCTGCCCCACCATTCTTCATGAAAAGATGCAATGTCATTTGGTCAAGGCATAGTCTCAACGGGGCCATCCCATTAATTACATTTCAATGGCTCTCTAATAATTAGATATATATGTAAACCATAAGACTGTAGCATATATAAAGAATTCATCACAACCATCCTTTACTGGCAACACATTATCCCATCATTCATTGGTTCAAGCTCACTTTTAATTCAACGAATTCTATCCTACCATCACCAGCCTCTCAAACGGAACAACTCCTTCACTCGAGACATCTCACTGCTAAAAGAAAATTGAATATCAATTTGCCAAAGATACTTTCAAAATGAAGCTCCTACATCAGGCTTCCATTATTGCATTTTTGTGCCATCTCGTTACAGTTTCTGCCACGCGACACTATGTTTGTCCACAAGGAAAGACGTTTGAAGAGGAATACATTGAGGGATTGCGGGACGACGTAATCTATAGGCGACAGACACTTTTGAGAGTCATTGGTGTTCATGATACCCGTCCACTCTATGAAATCGAAAATGTGACTGTAGGATCGGGTCAGTTTATTCTTTCCCGTGTAGCACTACCTGCTGATTTTTCTTCCATTTCAAGTGACGCACTACTTCGTGTTATCGATAGATCTTCCCACTATGGCATTCCAAGTGATGGAAAAAGCCGGAGATAACTATCTTGAGTGTGATCTACGGTAAAACTAGGGAAGTAGCTTTGGAGAGATTGAAGGTCGTGTCGGCCGTCAGATTGATACTATAGACTGTATGGAAATGAGACCTTTGGAGCTGAGACGAAAGATTTGGATCAGCGATTTCATGGGAGGACACTTAACTATTATTATTCTCAACTGTGAATCATTACATATTTCTTGCCGGGTTTGAGTAGACTGTTTTTAAACCTCGACATCTGTTCGGTAAAGTTATACTGATGTGAATCTCTTTCCGGGTTGGTCCAATTCTGATTGTCCTTTATGAGGATGCTATCCACGTCCTTAAATACATCTTGAGATTATTCTTATAATTGCTGCCAAAATCCAGATATAGGCCAATAATTACAATTATTTATGCAAACAGCTCGTATTCCCCTCCTTTACATGATTCGGAAATTAGTCGTGTTTGTTCCCTTAACAAATTACAAGTGACAATTGTAAGCAGCCATAGCAGAATTAATGCGGCATGATAGGAGATTGAGTGCCTTAATTGTAATGACAAAATACAAATTGCAAATATCAGGGTATTATTATTATTATTATTTTATTTTATCGTCCTGTCTGAGTCTATGACTATGTAGCACATGCAGGTCCTCTCTGCCTATAGGCCAAGGATACCTATGCCAGTAGAATATCCCTTTCAATGCCCCCATACAGCTTCTCTCAAACAGTTCCGCCCCACAAAAGTTCTCATTCGATCATATACGTAGAGGAGCCTTTTGCCCTTCATTATCTCACCTCTCCAGCCAACTAAACGATGGTCATTTGCGGGTAAGTGGCAGCCGGGAAAAGTCGCAAAACCAATGGGTACGGGGCTCTTGTATTACCGACATTAGGACCAGATCCAAAGACATAGTGACTCTTCTGAAGCATTTGAAGAGGCCGGCCAGCTGGGCGCTGTAGACTTGTGGGCAACTCGGGAAATTCATACTTTGTCCTTCTAGCCTCCTTCCAATTCCTTCCCGAAGGTCGTGCTAAAATTTCAGAAAAGCCTTGATAGAGTGTGATTGCTCTATGGTGGCTTCGCCCAACTCCTTTTGTGCCGTCTGGGGCGCTGGGGAGTGCCGTTGACTCATCGACAATAGAAGTCAATCATGATTGTTATATGATTTGGGAATGTACACTGGCGCTGGAACAGCCAATATATTTTGTGGAGAGATGTCTATATTAATGTGCAGAAGTGAAGTTACTATGATAATTATTCCGTTAAAGACTGGGGGAGCCTCGTCTCTTATCCCCTAGCTTGTTCGCTTGTAGACCGATCACGTAAGCAGTATATAGCGCATCAAAGTGTGCCCCCAACTGAGCAGCCATGCCATTTATCCTATATCACTAACCCATGTCTCATACTGCACACAGTACTACTTGTATTGCCGTTATTTAGAGACTGGATTTCCTTCATGCGCCATAATGCCATACTACCATAATGACTATCTATGCACCAGCTACTAGATCTACCACACTACATAGCTGTGCATAACAAAGTCCTCCTGGGTAAGTTGCCAGAACCTTGGTCTTGGCGCCCAGAAGTGTTCTAAAGTTGGGAACCCCGGAAAACGTCAGTGTCAGCATCGTCTTCAGAGATCTGTTTCCTCTCTCGCTCCACATCTCAGCCGCTTGTTCTCCCTCAAGTTGTTTGTTCCATTAGAGCAACAGTCTCTTATAAGCCAGGATCCAGGGTTTGTATTTTTCGATTTGATTTCCTCCTTGCCGGTAAAAATAGCGTCGTAAATATGTAGTGAGAGATGGTTGGTAATTAATGGGGCAAGCTCCCGCTTGCAATTGGAGCAACTTCTTTATTAGTCGTTGAGGTGACATGATGTGTGGTTAGAAAGAGGTAGAGGATTCAAATGAGAATGGTAAGAGAGGCATCGTCGAAAAGTCGTTCAATGGAGATATGATTGAGGTTACTTTCGACTTCGATTCAGATGCGATTCTTCTTGGCTATCCCATATCTGCAGAGCATACTGGGTGATTACACCGGCACCACTAAAAGGTGAAGAATTCCTCTTTATCGGTTTGATCCACCTATAGAAGCACCATCACCTTAGCCATCTCTTATTGTACATCTAGAACCGATGCCGAACGAGAAGGTGCCTTAACTTTTTACCTTTTCCTGAATTAGGCTTATTGATGGAGAAGTTGATGGATTTAGCGAAAATTATCACAAATCTATATTTAAAAAGAACGTCCATTGCATCAATCTGGGTCGTGTTATCGTGTTAGAATGTTGGATTTTCTTGCTTCAGAGCTTTTTCTCTCTATAATGCGGCCATTCATCTTTATGGGTCAGTGTATAGGACCCAAACAGGACAATAAACAAGGATTAATATATATGTTTATTTTGTGGGAAGGTTATCGGTTGATGATTCTAAATGATGCCATCCAAACACAAAGATACCCCGTTGTGATATACATTTCTCTCACGCTAGTCTTGAGTCTACAAGATTACGCCAGTGCTGCTAGGACACCAATTACGATTCCTTGACTCAGCTACGTCAACCTTTCCCACACATCATCCTGGCCTAGATTCACGACTATGACAAAGTACTTGGTATATATGTTGCTCCTCGGCGCCGGCTTCCTGACCCATTTACGGCAATCACCCAAACGTATAGGAACCGACAGTGTAACTTGAAATTTTCGAAAAGATGGGGTAACTTGAGAATTTGGTATCAAAGTTTTTTTCTTCGGCATCCAGCCTACCAGACTGTGGAGACTGTATTGCAATAAAGCACCTTTAAAATTGCTCAACTATCCTTTAAAGATTCCATCTTGATGGAACTCTTCTGGTGAACATCCCTCGACACATGCCAGTATATATCAGTGAACTCATTACACTTCATAGCTTGTAAAAATTCCTCATCATGAGTAATTATGATCAGTTGAAAGTTGCTTTGTCTCTTTCGCACTCGGATAATCCGGTTAAGGGATTCAGCCAGGGCTGTAATATTTTCACGGTCAAGGTTAGTTGTCGGTTCATCAAGAGCTATCACCTAAATTATTAATGTTAGATCAAAAGAAAAATTATAATAATTGATGAATAAACTCACCCCACAACTAACCCCAAAACATTCCGCCAGAGCTAATCGAATTATTATACTAGCCAAAACCCTCTGACCGGCACTGCATCGACCTCGCATGTCTAGCTCGGTATCCTGCTTAACCATGCAGAGGCGATAGTTGTAGTTTCGCTTAGTGGAAGTAGAATTATTTTCACTTTCTGAGCGTATCATAATGGAATCAATATCAGTTCCTTGATATGTATTCCTCCATAGATCTCCAGCAATCGAGTTAATCTCTTCCATCTTTAGCGTATGGTATTTCATTATGGCGTTATCTACGGCGTGAGTACATTTAATGACATCTTCAATGGTAGCCTTGGTTATTTCAACCTTTACATGGATCTCTCGGTACTTCTGTCCTGCATCCCTATAATCAGTCTCCCATTCCTGTATAAGACCAGTTAGCTCGCTATCTTTAGCACTCATCTGACCAACAAGAGGCCCACGTTCAGCCATAAGATTTTGCCCAAGCTTCTCGGCTGCCAAATGCTCTTGTATGAGGCAATCAGCATTTTCAGTGGACATCCGCTTTTCAAGATTAGCAATATCTTCATGCGTTTCAGTTAACTCTTGGAACGTCTTTCGATATCTAATATTCGAAACGATACTTCTCTTGGTCTTTTCGCTGTCTGCTATTAGAGAATTCAGCTCATTCGCTCTTAGAGTTATTTGATTTAATTCTTCATCGATTCTCTTTTGCTCCTGCTCAATACCAGTAATTTCATTTTCACATGTCATAAGCTTTTGGGGTCCATTGTCCTGTAAATACTTGTGGATTGCATCTTCGAAAAGATTTATTTTATTTAAGGATTGTGCTAAGTAATCCTTCTCAGCCTGCACCTTTTTGGATTTATTTTCGCCATCACGTCGAACCTCCTCGTGTTTGCTCCTAATTTCCGCGAATTGAGGACCAAGAACTCTTAGTTCATTTTCTACCTCGAGTATAATCTCACGTTGACGCTGAGTAGTTTGCCTAATTTCTTCGATGGCAAGGAGAAGAGCTTGTTTTTTTTCCATCTCATGTTGCGCGGAGCGCAGTTTCTGACTAAGATTTCCGACCTCGACCTCTATACTAGATATTTCAAGTCTCGCACGATTTTGCTTGTTATTGAGGCAGTCTATTTTTTCCCGAACAGTACGCGCTTTTGCATCACAAGTAGCTAGCAGCCCTTGAATTTCATCTACTGATAAGCGAACCCCCATTGATTCTTGTTGTGCTGATAGTGACTGTATTAATTTCTGTTGCGTGGATATCTCAGAGTGATATTTTAAAATACTATTCACTGGATCCCTGAGGGTCTCTATTTCTCTTTCTGCCTGTAATCTTTTATTTAATTCGACATCCTTAAGTTCAAGATCCGAGCTAAATTTCTTTTGCTCCGCTTCTAATTCCTCGATCTGAAGATTAAGTGATGGGATCTCGACGTTGCGAAGGTTCTTGTAAATTTCAAATTGCGGACGAGCGGCATAAGCCCTTTCAAGATCTTGCTCCAACAATCTCAGTTCCTCCTTTGCTTGCTCCTCTACATATTTTTTCAGCATCCTCTGCAATTTCTCTTCAGCCGTTACTTTTTCCTTTAAATCTAAAAATTTTCTTTCGCAGAGTCGGCAGCAGCTCTGTTCGTGGAGAGTTTTTAAGCTTTTCTCATAATATTCTCGGACAATAGATATACTACCTATCTCTTGACGCAACTCATTCTGCTCTTGTTCGATAGCTTCTAATTCTTCGGAAAAGTTTGCTACACTTTGAAGTTTCTCTCCAGTTGAAGTCAAAATAGACGATAGGATGATTTCTTCGCATCTCGACATTTCTTCATTCTTCTCTAGAAGAGTGGCCTTTGATGTCTTCAACTTAAATTTGTGATCACGTAATCTCCTCTCCGCGTCTTCTTTTTCACTTTTGGCTTGGGCTAACGCTTTGGACCTCTGGATAGATAAGGCGTAGAAGTTTGTTTGTAAAGAGGTAGGCTGCCAGTTTTCGCCAAATAATAGATTAAAATTATCATTATATTTCTCAATTATTGCCTCTAGAGATTTCTGGTTTAACAATTTCTGGTTTCTAGCGTACTCTAGAGCTGCTTGGTCTTTTATAAACCTGTTACTATCAAAGAGCTCGCTTTTAAGGCGGTCGGACTCAAGTTCTAGTTCTCTTAAGCAACTCACTTCACTTTTGAGTTTCCCATCCCAATCTATAACCTCAAATTCAATGTTTGCGTCGCCGAGCCGTTCTCTCAGATCACTTAGTGAAGCGTCTAAGACAGCTAATGTTCTCTCATCAACATCCATAGTAGTAGCCTCTTTCTGCTTCATCTCTATCTGCTTTGTGTTATCACTAATTATTTCCTTAGCACTAGAACATTCTTGAGCCCGGGTCGTCTTTTTCTTTTCGAGTTTCAATAATTGTTCTTGAACATTTTGTAGCTCATCATTAGTTGAATTACGAATACAGACTAGTTCACGGTCTTTTTCCTCAATAGAATTGTGCAATTTTTTTATGAAGTCTTGAGCATGAGATTCTTCAAGACGACCAAAATAGCCGTCTATTGATAGACTACGTGCTATATTTATAATGAGCTCAGTACGGGACTGGATATTAGCTTCGTGACTCTTTTGTTCAGCTTGATACAGGCCAAGTTTGGATTGTTTTTCTAAAACACTCTGACGAGAGGATGCTTGGGCCTGCAGTAGTTTATCATGTTGAATGCGAAAGTCCTGGGATTTCTGTCGATATTGGGACATGCGCTCTTCATACTTGTCCAAAGTTGACTGAAGCCATTCATCCGATTCTTCGAGCTCCTCCAAATCAGATTTTAATGTATCCAGGAATGATTGGTAGTCATTTGCTCGTTCTTTCTTGGTTCTTAATTCTTCGACTGTACCGAGGGCCTTGTTGGAAGCTATTTTTTTTTCTTTTGCCACTTCTGATGCTGCTTTGATATCTCTATTGTAAGATTCAATTTTTTCGCGAAGAACGTCAATTTCTGTCTCTAATGAGCACATTCTCTTCTGTGATCGATCGGCCTTTTCTTTCATAACTTTGCTGTTGGCTTCATGAATAATAAGCTTCCCCAACTCTTCCTTGTGAGTTTTTCGCATTTTGATCATGTTGTCAATAGCTTTTGTATATTTTTGAGCGTCAAATATTTTATCAAACTTTTCTTTGAGTTTTTGGGGCTCTGCCATTGGCCATAGTGATTCATCTTGGTGACAAAATATCACGTTGTCCAATACGGCAGCTGTGACTCCTAACTGTGCAGGCATGATCTTATCCATATCCATCATTCTTGTACTCATCGTATATCTTTCGCCATGGTTGTGCATGAGGAGTGTACAATCAAGAGTTTTTTGTGTGACACCTCCTTTCTTGGTTGTCAAAGACATGGTACGTGAAACAACCATTTTATTTTGAGAGGTATTGCAAAATTCGAGCTTAACATGACCCAAGGTCTCCTTGTCTCCAGTAAGCTTTGATCGTTAGTAAATAAAATAGTAGTGAAGGTGATATTATTTGTAGTTGCCTTTGGATCGTGAATAAAAGCGCCACCTTTACTGTTGGGTGGCTGAATACCTGTAGACGCATATTTGAGACACTCAATGATTGTCTGCATTTTTATGAGTGAAATTTACGTGGTTTGGAGGTATCACACACAGTTTTGCCACAGCCATTTTGTCCAACGATTAGTGTTAATGGAGTGTGAAAGTTTAGATATTCAGGATGTTGATTGTCAAAGGATCTTATGCTAAAGCAGCCTTTAATACTAGAGTAATACGTCTAATTGGTAAACTTGCCCTTGAATCTTTAGTCTACTTATTTGAGCTGCAAAAATTGTCGTTAATAATGAACGTTATCATTTAATACATTTTTCGACTTACACCTAGTTCATTTTTTCAGTTAGAGGAACTTAAGTACGTTCACAGAGATTGAACTTACATTTTCGGGTGATATATTCTAATCTGTGTAATATCGCATTTGTGGCAAATTGATTGGCGATTTCCCGATGCCCAGGTGACGAAAATGAGAACCGTTTAAACTACGACGGTGAAGGTCTTTCCCAGAACGAGATGAATTTTGTAAGCTACGTGCTGTACCATTCCTGATATCAATATTCACGGTAAGAATTCGCGTTATCTAACTTTCCTTCACACTCGAGCAGTATAGACATGCAGATGAGGGCTTTCAAAGTCGGTCTCTTAGCTTATACTTGTGTTGCCCGGTCGACTGCGATGTGCAACTAACTTTTTTAGTCATTCCACATCACGGTGCTTCCTGATCGGACCACGCAAGTGAGTATAGACACTGGAAAAATTTCAGAATTGCAACTTGAATGGATTTTCTCTTATCGTAGATCATAGTTGGTTTTTCCAATTGAGGACCTTGATAAACTGAGTAAGAACCTTACAGGCAAAAAACAAGGTAAAATTGGAGGGACTTTCCTCAACACCTGTCAGTGGTGTCCCCTACGAACCTCCAGCTCTCACTTTAGAATCTGCAGAGCCGAGACTGAGTAACAAAGTCCTCACTTCGATTAGGAATCCCAATCGCTTTCGCGGTCTGTATCATCTTCGTCCATAAGCACATCCCCCTATCACCATTATCATGAAGCTAACCACGATCAAATCAGATGGTAGGGTCGGAGACCTAATCATCACCAACCCTTGATCATGGCGGAAAAGCCATCTGATGAGTTTCCGGAGCGTACCCAGCCCCCAATACGCAGATGGTGGATTGGATCAAGTCGGCCTCGACTGTTACAAAGAAGGGAGATACAGATGAATATGCTCACCTCGTGTAGTCCCGGTGTCTCAGCCTAGCCTGGCTGGGCCTGCAAATTAAATGAGATTTTTTCCTGCACAAGCAACTTTCATTACTGCCAATTTTATTTGGGTAGAAGGTCCCGGGGAAAAGCTGGCCGAATTCCACGGGTAAATACTGAGCTGAATGGCTATTTATCACGGGCAAAATATCGATGAGCTCACAGGTAATAAAACAGGATAAGAGCAGTGTAGAAGGTGTGTCCTGGGCTAGAGAGGAGCCCGATGTGCTTGATAGTCGAAGGCTCAAGTAGTACAATTAACACCTCGGAGGGCAAGACTGAACACCTGTACGTGGTGTCCTCCACGAACTTGAGAGTGAAATACTCTCCCAGAGCCAAGTTCATTCAAATTTCGCAATACCAAAGAAGTTGGCCCACGAGGCAATAATTCAAAATTCTCCGCCATGTCAAATTTTCGCTCCCAACGAGTTCGACTCTAACCTAAGCCTCATCAAGTTTACAATTACGACTTAGTACATCCTCGTTCCAATGATCACACCTCTCATCAACTATTCTCTGGCGTCAGCTAGCCGCCAAACACACGCCCACGCCGATATTTATACCCGACGGAGGAAGCAAAGCGTGGCGCACAAACCTGGAAGCCGGTTCTTTGGGATGGACCTGAGAGGGATTGGAAAAAGTTCACAAGATGACACAGAGGATGAATATAATCTTGACAGGGTTTGAGTAGCCTGAACACCTACTCCACTTGGGAAGGAGACATCACAGACTATATTTCACGCGGAGAAAGTTCAGTGGATGATGAAGATATGTCTGGGCAACTCAGGGTTTTTGAGACGTTCCCCTAATTTGGTATTCACGGATGAGGGTTGAATTGGGGTGAGGAAAAAGCCACCATAAATTCGCAGTGGTACTTGCAAATGAGATCCGAGGCATGAGTGCTCTTCTTTTATATTATGTACCTTTCTTTGATATTGTGTCAAAGCTAGACAGCTGCAAAACGCAACTAAAATCTGATGCAAAAAAAAATTAAGAAGTAGAGATTACTCCAAACGACCACTCATGCTGGCTTGGAGAGTAGGAAGGCTGAACAGCTGTTAGTAGTGTGCTCTACGAACCTGGGAGTGTAATATTTTACCATAGTTGAGATTCAATCACGAAAATGAGCGAATTTGAGAGTTTTCGTCGAGTTGGCGATCGCTAGGAGCGGTGTATGCTCATTTCTGGTCGACGATCCGACTCGCAGAGATTTCACCACTGCACAACTCAACAAAATCAACCATCTACACCTTAGATACGATCCGCAGACAGGCTAAAGCCTGTCTCATGTTCGTATCACAACAACCGACACCTTCAAGATCTTAATGTTTTTCTCAGGAAAATCTTTGCCTGCCAAACTCGTCTTGCGGCCCTCTCCATAGTCATCACACCATCTACCGAAGCAATCCCATACCTCCTAAAGTCAAATCGCCAACAAAGAAGTTATAGGATGTCCTACACTCCGCAACTGCCAGTCTCTATGAAGGTACGGTCGAAATATCGGCCTCAAATGCATCCTCACCTCTGCCAAGGGCACTAAAATTTCGACCAGCGACGAATCGTCACCGATGAAATACGTACAACATCTCTCCCGCATAACAACTGGAGCGTTTGAAAAAGTCTGGGGCACCGGTGCCTCGGTCTTGAGCTCTCAGTCGCGTTTTCGACCTCCACAGTTAGGGGTATGGTAGCGACAGGGCAAGGTCGGAGGGTTGGATATTCTACAAAGTTTCTGGCATGACTAGGCTGAATAAAAGACAAAGTGATGCTGTACTGGGGTAAAACAGGGAATATAAACCGAGGAGGCCTTGGCGGGTGACTGGATGAGGCCTCCAGTGAAGAAAATTACCCATGGATGAGACGAGGAGATACTGAGATTAGCCAAAGCTGCGACTGAGTAAAAGAGAAAAGTTACAGATCGTGAAAGTGTCAAGGGCTCGGGCGCGTGGTGGTCGAGGCTGAGGAGAAATTCACGCTCCGGTGCATCAAAAGAGGGTTCTCTGGACGGTTGGGCTTAACTTGATTCAACACATGGGTGAAGTCGGAAGTGGGACGAGGTAGATATACTTAATGGAAGTCAACCTGATCCAGCCCGGCCCCATCCGTGCTCAAGCTCCAGTAGGAGTGCGACGTGAATCACTATACCTAGCACGTAAATGAACAAAACAAAAATAGCCCTTGAAACTTAACGTCACTATCAATACATCCTCTATTCTGGCAAACAATGTCTCTCGAAAATTCTGCATCAGAAACCAATATTTACTGGCATCTAACTCGCGATCAATGTATTGAAATAAGAGCATTAAGAAGACTTGGCTTTACATTATAACTTATACCCGACGAACTTGGCTTCACAAGAAGGCAAGTGCAATTAACGTGTGCCCGAGAGACTGTAAATCCTAAACCTTGCAAAGGACGCTCACCTATGTTAAGCGCGGAACAAATTGATGAGCTTGATGCTTTTGTCCGGGAATCTCCTGAAAATCGACAGATGTGCTATTTGGAACTAGCGATGAGACTCTTCAGCCACCGGGGATGCAGTAAGCGTTTAATTTCTGATGCACTCAAAAAAAGAGGTAACCGAAGATTCATTTCTCGGAAGAAGCCTCCGTCAAGTGCGTGTAACAAGCGCGAAGGATATGAAGCAGTGATAAAGGCAAATGGAGGGTACACAAAGCATTAGGATAGAGCAGACTAGTACAAAACATGTAGAACGGTTTCATTTTAGATGCGAGCCATGCTGAGGGCTTCGATGCATACTTTTACAGTACAGAGCAATTATTTTTGAAATAGATGAGTGTTTTTAGATAGTATCAATTGATTTTTTTAATTTTTAATTTTAAATGAGGACCATTGTACCTTTCATTTAGAGTTGAAAACCATCCCCATAATTAGACTCTCACAGAATATCATATGATAGTACCCCTTGCTTGCCTAACTAGTCGAGTAACTAGACATGGGCCGGCATGAAGATCATACCAATTAAGGCAATTTGTACAGGGATCTAACCCCAGTCATTTTGACAATTGTACAATTACCATCCATAAGACACTGTATGTGGATGACAATTTAACTACTAATGTGAAAAGCGCGTTTATAATAGCTTCAACTTGGCATCTGAATGGAGGAAATCAATTCATAGACTCTCACCCGCATGAAAGCTTTGCATCTAAAATCATGAGTCATGCGGCCACTGTAGATTTGATAGAATTGGGGAGAGGCTGATCCAGGATTTAAATTGTAGACCGATAATGTCTATCGATTGATACCATCATCTTGCCATTTAGTTGCGTCAAGCGCATCGCACCACAACCTGCTGGGTACATATCATTTCTCTCACCATCATCATAGTCTATGTGGCGATGCTTCATCACACAAGCTTAGGCGGTACACATGATTTTCACGGCAACGTAGGCCTGCCCAAAATCTCCTTCATATCCATCAGTTTACTTGCAAAGGGCAGCACAATCCGAGCCGTTGCCGGTGGGTGTGATGGGAGTGGGGTTTCCATCACCGCCACAGGTCGCTACTCTTGCTAAACAGGATGAATCTCCAAGCTCTCTCTCTCTCTCTCTCTCTCTCTCTCTCTCTCTCTCTCTCTCTCTCTCTCTCTCTCTGTCAACAATATGTGAGAGGTTATCAGCGGTCTGATGATCGCGGAATAAGACCTTGGACTCGTATTTGTGGAGTCATGGCCGGGAAATGGCTAGTATAGGGCCGAAGAGCGAGTTTACCTCGTGTTTTATTTCTGGAAGCAGATGGTTTGGCTTGGGGTATGGTATGGAAAGAATTGGAGCTTTGCTGGAGAAGTCTTGGTGGTGAGAAGACTGGCTATTCTATCACATCTTGTACCACTAAAGGATTTCATGCAAGCCAGGAACAAGACACTAGAGTAATGTGTAAACGACGTCGTATCATTCGGATTACCTCTGACCAATCATGATATTGATCCTCATCCTTTACCTCTGATACGAGCATCTCCTTTATTGCCGACCTGTGATGCCAGCTCCATGGTCATAGTGGCTCCCATCATTCCAGAATACCTCCAAAATTCTAAGTTGGATTACAGTAATGACGGACTCCATTGATCACCTCCATCACCCATAAATTCTCCGTGGTGAGATTTACCTTTATCTGGTACAAGTGCTTGACTTTCAGAGGTGGATATTTTAGCAGCTTTCGTCAATCATTATGGAAGTTGTAGACTGACCGCCATTAATATTTTGATTTTCAAACTCATAGACTGGCATATCACCGTCAAGTTCAACGAATGTTAATTGATGCCCGTTTCTGTGTTCGAGTATTTGGGTCTTTAATTCATGAATTTGATGCTTATAGAACCGGACTCCCGAGAGACATTTGTATTCGTTGTACGCGGACACTGTCATGAGATGGCCGAATAAAGCGATGAATGAAGCCAGCGGTAGAAGTCTCATTTCGAAAATGACTTTGGCCGAGAAGGATTCCTTTGCTATTAAAATGAGCTCTCCTGGTCAATGCTTTCGTTCAGTCTGGAGGTTTGTGAGCTGCGAGATGAGAATGTCTGTGATAGTGGTGCGGCTTTGGTTAAGTAATAATGGGAGAAGCTTCTCCGAAAAAGAAGTGTTTGTGCCGCACTCTTTAAATATATTTGAGGCTGATGGCTGAGGTCCATATCTAATTTCTAGAGAGCCATGGAAATGTAAATTCCGGGATGCTCGTGGCGTGTGACGTAACCAAGCTGGTTGTGGTGTAAGTTTAGAAAGATTTAGCTATATGAAGAGAGCAATATCACAACTACAGGTAATGATTCTTTGTACATCCTTCCAGCTCATCCCGTACCTACCTACTCCGTTGGTGAGCAAGACATATTGCTCCGCCACTGTCTGTCGTTATCTTACTTTGCCATCTGGCGTGACTCTTTCACTTGGCAATTGTATTTGGTCGCTCGATACGAGATAACAGTAAGTACTCTACCTAATACGCCTCCAAACTCATCTTGGGTGGAGACGTAAGCCAAACCATATTCAAACCGTAACAGGTAGGGACTATGCCTTGACTTTATGGGGAAAATATTCCGTCATGAAACACCGTGGGGCAGCGGATTGGAATGCTGGAGATGGTCGCCATGAGCTTAAATAGCTTGGGTCTGCGGTCAAAGGAAGTGTAAAATGACAAAGGCAGTATGATAAATTTGCTTGGCGAGCAGATGCACTTTGTCCGAGCCAAAGTGGTTATCATCATGGGGTAGATTATCTATAATGATTGGTTATGATTTGGGAATGTGCACTTGCGCTGGAACAGCCAAGATAGTTTGTGGAGAGATATCATCATTTGTATGCAGCTATCTAGCTATGATAAAATATGAAAGAAAAGTACGGAAAAGATGACTCAATTTACAAGAAGAGCACTCATGCCTCGGATCTCATTTGCAAGTACCACTGCGAAGTTACGGTGGCTTTTTCTTCACCCCAAGTCAACCCTCATCCGTGAATACTAAATTAGGGGAACGTCTCAAAAACCCTGAGTTACCCAGACATATCTTCATCATCCACTGAATTCTCTCCGCGCGAAATGTAGTCTGAGATGTCTCCTTCCCAAGTGGAGTAGGTGTCCAGGCTACTCAAACCCTGTCAAGATTATATCCATCCTCTGTGTCATCTTGTGAACTTTTTCCAATCCCTCTCACGTCCATCCCAAAGAACCGGCTTCCAGGTTTGTGCGCCATGCTTTGCTTACTCCGTCGGGTATAAATATCGGCGTGGGCGTGTATTTGGCGGCTAGCTGACGCCAGAGAATAGTTGATGGGAGGTGTGATCATTGGAACGAGGATGTACTAAGTCGTAATTGTAAACTTGATGAGACTTAGGTTAGAGTCGAACTCGTTGGGAGCAAAATTTGACATGGCGAAGTATTTTGAATTATTGCCTCGTGGGCCAACTTGATCGGTAATGTGAAATTTGAATGAACTTGGCTCTGGGAGAGTATTTCACTCTCAAGTTCGTGGAGGACACCACGTACAGGTGTTCAGTCTTGGCCTCCGATGTTCTAGATTGTGAATAAGGAAAGAAGTCATTTATTATTAATTCATTTAATTATCCTTTGTGAGTGTTTGACTATGCAGGACGTACAGGTCATCTCTACCTATAGGCCAAGGATACCTATGCCAGTAGAATATCCCTTTCAATGCCCCCATACAGCTTCTCTCAAACAGTTCCGCCCCACAAAAGTTCTCATTCGATCATATACGTAGAGGAGCCTTTTCCCCTTCATTATCTCACCTCTCCAGCCAACGAAACGATGGTCATTTGCAGGTGTATGGCAGCCGAGAAAAGTCGCAAAACCAATGGGTGCGGGGCTCTTGTAATACCGACATAAGGACCAGATCCTAAGACATAGTGACTCTTCTGAAGCGTTTGAAAAGGCCGGCCAGCTGGGCGCTGTGGACTTGTGGGAACCTCGGGAAATTCACCCTGTGCCTTTCTAGCCTCCTTCCAATTCCTTCCCAAAGGTCGTGCTAAAATTTCAGAAAAGCCTTGATAGAGTGTGATTGCTATACGGTGGCTTCGCCCAACTTCTTTTGTGCCATGCAGGGTGCTGAGGAGTGCCGATGACTCATCGACAATTAAAGTCCTCATGGCTAATATACCGAAATCTCGGCCTTGGCGCCCACAAACATTTCATAATTTAAAACACCTCCAAATTACCAGACCCATAATATCCGTGCCCATGTCGCCTATCCTTGCTCAAGTTGTATAGCTCCAATAGAGCAAAAGTCCCACATGAAACATGGGCCGAGCTTTGTATACTATGAATTAATTTCCTCTCAGCGGATAAACTTAACGTCGTGAGTCGGTAATGGGTGATGGCTAGTAATCCATGAAGAAAGCTCCTTGTGCAATTAGAGCAACTCCTTTATCGGTTGTCGGGGCGGGATGATGTGTGGTTAGAGAGAGGTTGAGGACTCAGATGAAAATGGTAAGAGTGGCATTATTGAGAAGTTTTGGAATGGAGATTTATTTGCGTTTGCTTTCGACTTGTACTCGAATATGATTCTTGGCTATCCCAGATATGCAGAGTAAAGTGAGCAAGCCCGCTGTTACCTCTGAAAGGTGAAGGAATCGTCTTTGCCGACATTGCGGAGCGTTCCACGTGACAATTCTTGCATCGCCAGAGTGCAAGCGACACTATCAACATTGGAATGGCTGAATGGTGCAGTGGTACATCACCTGGATTGATCCCCCAAGTAGATTGTGGGTAGCTGGTACTCCTGCCGACTTGTGATGGGAGGTGACTGCTTTGAGTCTAGTAACACTTTGCATTTTTTGCGGCAGTAGCACGTACAGGTGATCAACGGTTTTGAATTCCACTTTGTTTGGTACTAGCGGAAGAGAGTCGACTGTTCTTCGCAAGCAGTCAAACCTCGCAGTGGCATTTGCGGACAACGAGAATGCTATGAGAATCGCCAACATTTACATAAAGCACTGATAATATGCCATAGCTATATAGCTGAATACTCTGACATGATATCAAAGGGACACCCTCGAGGAACTATATTTATGCTCGTCTGACAAACCAGAGCCCACACATGTATGCAAGAGGTCTATCAAGCAGCATGGCTTCATGGCTGAACGGATAGGAAATAAGAAGAGGGCTATATTGTCTCTCGATATGCATCCCGGCCACCTGGCCTCAAGTCATGAATAGTAGATATGCTTTCGACTTCATTTCTCTTGGTCGTCCTAGACCGGCAGAAGAAGGTGAGTTCTAGAATGATTGGTATATGACATAGGATTAACTACTTGCGCTGGAACAGTTAAGATGGTTGACGCCGAGATATCTTGATTGATATATGGGGGTGAGCTTACTATGATAGTTGTTATGCTACTGTTCGCCGGAGACTCGTCTCTTATCCCCTAGCCACTTCGTCTGTAGTCCGATCACGTAACCAGCTGGTAGTGCACCGGAGTCTGCTATCAACTGAGCAACTGGAGGGCAAGACTGAACACCTGTACGTGGTGTCCTCCACGAACTTGAGAGTGAAATACTCTCCCAGAGCCAAGTTCATTCAAATTTCACATTACCGACCAAGTTGGCCCACGAGGCAATAATTCAAAATACTTCGCCATGTCAAATTTTCGCTCCCAACGAGTTCGACTCTAACCTAAGCCTCATCAAGTTTACAATTACGACTAAGTACATCCTCATTCCAATGACTACACCTCTCATCAACTATTTTCTGGCCTCAGCTAGCCGCCAAATACACGCCCACGCCGATATTTATACCCGACGGAGGAAGCAAAGCGTGGCGCACAAACCTGGAAGCCGGTTCTTTGGGATGGACCTGAGAGGGATTGGAAAAAGTTCACAAGATGACACAGAGGATGGATACAACCTCGACTGGCGAGGGATTTTGAATTTTGGTAAGGAGTTTTAAGAATCTAGCTAGGTGTGCGCCAAGACTTCGCTTGCGAGAGTGCAGCTGACACTATAAACACAAGCCAACGATGGGTGGTGTTTTTCGGTATGGTTTAAGTAGCCCGGGCATCTACTCCACTTGGCAAGAAGACACCTCAGACCACATTTCGCACGGAGAAAGTTCAGTGGATGATGAAGGCATGTATGGATAACTCTGGGTTTATGTGACGTTCCCCTGGGTGGGTGTTCACGGACGAGGGTTGAATTGGGGTGAAGAAACAACCGCCATAACTTCGCAGTGGTACTTGCAAATAAAATCCGAGGCATGATTGCTCTTCTTGTATATTGAGTCATCTATTCTCTACTTTTCCTTGATATTGTGTCATAGCTAGATAGCTGCATACGTAATTCATATCTGTTGTAAAAAAACTGAGAAACTATGCCATATATCCCATATTAACGATCCATCTCTGGAGCAGGAAGACTGTCTACCTATCAGTGGAGTCCTCTACGAGCCTGAGAGTGAAATATTCCCCCAGAGCTGAGATTCAATCACGAACCAGGCTGGTATGAATCAGATTTGATGGATTTTCGGCTTGAAGGAGTTGCACTAGGTATTTCGCTCGACAAATGAGCCGGCAGAGATTTCACAACCAAAAGAAGGTCGAACAAAAACTCATCACCACCAATTTACAATTCACGATTAGTGTTGTAATTGTTTTTAATTTCTTTTATAATTTTTAGGTCCTAAGCTGTACTCTATATCTCCTAGGAGTCAAGGACCGATGCGCACGGCCAGGATCATGCTTCCCACCTGCCTGACTCGGTCTCACCGCGTGACCAACTACATAACAAGTAGCTAGTTCCAAGAAAGAATATAAAACCCCACACAAACTCTCATAACCAAGATTCCAAATCCCATACTCCTATTTGTGGTTGGAAAATGACACTTCTCGTCTCATTTTCCTATCTGTCATGCTTCGTACTATGATCTAGGTACTGCCGTGTAAGCTGAGAGCTGGAGATGAACTCGCAGGTGGGCCCCGAAGCCGCCGGTTTCCTGCGCAACAATTTTAAAGTGTTCGAAGCACTTAGGCCCGAGAAGCTTGTGGGTAAAGTGGTGATGTGACATTGTCCCCCGAAGTCGACGCGCCTGGCGTACGTGCAGTCGACAGTGGATGAAGTGGAGAGGTGATGTTTCCTCTCCACACGCACACTCCATGGAAGCAGTGAAGTTGTTGAAACGACGGTGACATGCTGCGAAGTTTCCGTGTCCCGTTCGGGCTGAGATCAGTTCACGGAGTAACCGCCGAGAAAGTGCCTGCTCCTGTGGCTTGCGTCGTCGCATGAGTAGACCCAGATTTCGATATCTAGGTGGACATGCTTATTCCCACCAGTTCTCGAGAAGCGCTTGTCGTTTCTGGTTCATCAGACGACGAACGTACGCCAAAGTGACGGAGCCAAGATGGCTCTCTTTACTTGGAAGTTGTCGGAGGCCGGAGCGTGCGGCTCTATCTGCATCTTCGTTTCCCTGTATCCCGGAGTGGGCTGGTATCCACTGAGCCGAGATTTGAGCCTTTTCTGATAGCGCCCTGAATTGGCGTACATCGTCGAGACTTGTTGTGGCTGTTCCCGTCAGTAGTGCCTTCACTGCAGACTGACTATCCGTCAACACGTTGATCCGCTGCCTGCCGTTACTTCTCCCGTTCTCTCTCTCCAGCAATCCTAGCGCAGCTTCCAGAGCCTTTCTCGTCCCTATAATTTCCGCATCAAGCACTTCACCACCATGCTTGATGCCACATCCCTTCAACAGAGTCTTTCCATCCCTCTTCAAGACGAACCCCAATGCTGAGCGACCATGCCCCTCCGACGATCCATCCGGGTAGGCACAGATATCCGATGGTAATACACCTCTAAGGAACTGAGTTAACTTGTCCTCCTCCTCTGTCTTTGGGCCGAAGTTCGACAGATAGCATGGCGGCGGCAGAGGCTTGGCGTCTTCCGCGTCCGGGAGTTGTTGGTAGGCCCGCTGCACTCTTGACATCTGTATCTCCGGATTCTTGGGTGCACGAGCATTTTTCTTGTACTTCCATGTTCCATCGTTTGGACACACGGCGGCACGAGTCCGGAGCGGGTGGCGGTTGTCCAGTGAGTGGAGCCGAGACGAGAGCCGTAATCGGTTCCATTCCAGAATGATCTTTCCTGTTGGGGTACCTCCTTCGCGATGGAGAACAAGATTCGGTGTCGTTCTCATTACCGGAAGGGCAGCGCGCAGTCCCGTTAAGATTGCCTTGTCGATCATCACGCAGAAAATGCTAGTCCGAGGTGTGATTATTCCCCTTCTGGTTGGACGTTTGAGGCCGGGCCACCAAACATCTGCTCCAAAGGTTGCTATGGGGACAATGCACGTGTCCACTGCCCGAACCAGTGCTGCAGGAGCAGCTCCTCGATATGCTGAGTTGAAGCGGCGCATTTGCTGGGCTACCTTCAGAGCCTTTCCACACCACGTTGTGATGTGGTGTTTGAAGTCCAGTCGCGGGTCTAAGTGTATTCCAAGCCAGCGTATTTGGTCTGCTGGCTTAATATTTACGCCGTTCATTTGAATAGCCACCAAATTCCCGCGTTTCCGTCCGGGGAACTGGACTATCTCCGACTTGTTAGTATCGAAGGATACTGCGTTGTTACTCGCCCACTCCAGTAGATGATCGACTTCCTTCTGTACAGAAGCGGCCGACTCGGCAATGCTGCGCCCGAATCCTAGGATCCCGATATCGTCTGCGTAGCTGAACCTCATTCCTGGGTTGCCGCTTTACATAGGCTCTGCCATGTATAGAAAGAAGAGAAGTGGCGATATTGGTGATCCCTGCCGAACCCCACAAACTAGCTCTCTCTGCCCAGTTACCCCTCCGGAGTATCGGACTTGCACCTTTCGATGTGCAAGAAAAGACGCCGTCCATCGGAGAATTGAGTCCGGCCATCCCTGATCTTGTATCCTCCTCACCAAACGGTTGTGGAGTACTGCATCGAACGCGCCTTGGACATCGAGAGTCGTAAATGTTGCTGCCCATCCATGGGTACTTGCCTCTTAGATGTCGTGGACTACGCAGTTGACGAGGTCGTTTGCGGATCTTTTGGGGAGCGCGCCGAATTGTTGGTCTCCGACAACGTCGAGCGTAACCGCGAGATGGGCCATCCGCTTCGCCAAGAGTCGTTCCAGTCCGTTACCCAAACATGACAGAAGTGCAATCGGTCTCCAGCCCTTAACAGTCGCTGGATCTCGGTTCGTCTTGCGGAGGAGCACCACTTCAGCCAGCTTGAAGCAGGATGGGTGGGTGCCGAGTCTGATTCAGGCGCGGAAGAGAGTGCCAACAAATAGTCCAATCGTCTTCCAACAGGTTCGCAGAAGCTCCACAGAGATCCCGCCTGCTCCGGGCGCTGTGTTGGCACAGCCTATGGTGCACATGCAAATCTCCTCGTCCGAGACATGGTCGTTCCAGGGGATTCGGTTGCTACTCGGCGCATCGAGTGGCGGTAGGTCGTCCGTCGCTTGGTGCCGTGCCAAAAGAGCATCTCGGAGTATATCTGCCCGCTCAGCCGGATCGGAGTACACCTTCCCTTCGTGGTTGAGTGGAGGGGGCGTGCTTGCCTGCCTTGGCTCGGCCGAGCGTATCAGCTTGAACACGTCAGTCGGTGTCGTGATCGCTTCGACTTGACGCGTCTGGTGCTCTTTTCTTGCCGCTCTGAGGGTTGACCGCAGCTTCTTTGCATGCACCCATCTTAGTTCCAGAGTCACTGCTGCACGATATTCCGTTTGTGCTAACTTGCATTCCGGAGTCCACCAAGGCGCACATTTGCCACGTCTTCTGTTTCTTCGTGTTCCTGCTGCTTTGATAGCGTTAGTAAGGCCGGAACAGAGATCGTTGGCGTATTCATCCACATGGCAAATCGTGTCCAAGACTAGTGGCGAGTGAGTGAACTGCGTGACGGCAAGGGCGAACCTCGGCAGGTTGCCGCGCGTTACCCTGATCGGCGATGGCTCCTGGTCCCTTTTTTCGAATCCAGTGGGAACTTGTCCTCGAATGGGAAGATGGTCGCTGGTTACGCACTCGCTGCGATTCACCCATGCTTGGGCCCCGTTGACGTTGGTTCAAGCAAGATCCAGCGTGTTTCCGGCCCGATGCGTTGGCTCGCCCACAATCAGACAAGTGAGATTATGGCATTCCGCCCATCTCTCGTTTTCAATTCCTTGTCCGCGTGGGCGGGTGACCTCTGGTTACCACGCGCAGTGCACCGCGTTGAAGTCGCCAGCCGCCACGGATCGGGGTGGTGGGTCCCAGCTGAGGAGAGGTCGAATTGCTGTCCGGTCGTTTGGGTCTTTGTACACGTTGAGAAACGTTACTCCGTTTACCACAACCCAGCAGTAGTCCGCCGTCGGGGGGTTGCAGGGAAAGATTTGAGTTGCCGAAAGGTTTCTCCTGTTTATTAGTGTATAAGTCACTGCTCTGGGTCGAATATTTACGCCGCCATGTGGTGTATGGCAGTCGTATCCAGGGTGTGACTTCATTTCCTTTATGGCTTTGTTCCACAAAGGCTCTTGTATTAGCACCACATCTACGCCTAGCTCGTAAGCTCGGGAAAGCGCGATGTCGTGTGATTGGCCTCCCCTACCTACGTTGATCGACATAAAACTTATCGGAGGTGGGAGGCTAGAAGGGACCCGTGAGGGGCCCTTCAGGAAGATTCCACAGGATTCATAGTTCCTGTGGCCGTGGCGTCGGAGGTGATGTCGGTCATCAGAACTTCAAATCTTTTATTTAATTTCTCCGCTCCGGGTGAGACTTGTGTCTGCCTGGCGGCCGCTTGAGATACTACCTGAGCGCGACGGACTGCGGCCTTAGCCCTTATAACTGCCGCTAGCTCGCGTTGGCTGGCCATGCGAATGGTAGCCAATTGCTCTTTGCTTACCGGCCCTGACTTGGTTGGGCGTGCCAGGCAGACTCGACTGTCGGACCTGTGTGGTCCTCCACAGTTGCGGCACTTCGTATGTGCATGGCACTCGTCTGTCGAGTGCATAGTGGAAGTGCAGTTTCAGCAAGCTGGGGCGCGAGAGCAACCACGCGTTCCATGGAACTGCAGGCAGCGTTTGCATTGCTGCACTGTCTGTCGCGGTTGATGTCGGACTGCGGTACCCGCGTCGTCAAATAGGCGGAACTCTTGTCTAGGTTCTACTCCCTTCTTGAAATTGGCATGCCATTACCGATATGGCGCTTCAGGGCGGGTATTTCCGTGGGGCCAAACGTTGACTGGAATGGCCTTTGTGACCCTGGTGATCTCCTCGATCACCATCTCTTCCGTCACTGGCACCCTTCCAAGAAGAGTGTGGATAGCAACGGGGACCGTCGAGATCCGTAGCGCCATCAGGTTGAAGGCCTCCTCCAGTCTTTCTTCGATGAGAAGGAAAGATTCCGCCGCGTTTTATATGAGCTGGCGAGATTCCTGGTCCTTCGCTCGAAGTGCGAAAGCCGTTGGGACATGGTAAACGTGCTCAATGGCTGCATGTGGCGCGTTAGTGAGCTGCGCTAGAGCTTCTCTGGTGCTAGCTGGCGAAATATTTGGCCACTGGTGTTTCGAACTCACCCAGAGGAACAGTCGGTTGTCCGGCGAGGACGAAGGGGCCGTCTTTGCCAATTTCTTGGTCGGCGGAGTCGGCATTTTTGGGGCACGACTAGCCATTACTGGCATCGGCTGATTAGGTGGCTCTTTCCGGGCTACAGTTGCCCAGGTTGGAGTTACCTGTGGCACCGCTACGGCAGTCCTTGCTGGCCTGCTGGCTGGTGGTGCGGGGAGGGAGACTTGTCGGCACTGGTGTGGTTCCAGTGCGTAGGAATTGGGCGAGGGCGCCCCTTAGGCAGACGTTCATGACGTCCAAGTATTCCTTGTTATCTGTTGTTTTCAGTGACAGGATAATATTTTCAAGCGTGTTCAACACCGTCGATCCTACTAAGAGCTTGGCTGAGGTGATTGTAGCCCGCTTCCTTTCGGCTTCAAGCAGAGCTTCAATTTCAGGCGGATGTTGTATTGTTGCGCAAGTGGGAGTATCACTAGCAAAGTGATTGTGGCGATCATCCGTACCTGGAATCTGTTGTGCTGGCAGAGTTTAGTTGTTAGGAGACAGGGGAACGGAGGATGGGCTGCTGTATTGGGAAAGGGTGGAAAATACAGGCTGGTGCACAGACACTGTTCATGTACTTTACAATCTCTTCACTTGCCGATTTTCAGTGACTTAATCTATCCAAAATAATATCATACTTCACATCATCCATTAGATGATATTATCAATCGTCGGGATGCACATCTAGCATCACCTTCATAGATCACCATTGTCAGTAAGTGTTCACATTTAATACCTACTGACACCCATTTGGCCACAGTGATACGCACTCAGTGTCCATCGTGCCATCATTCAGCGTGAGCGCGCCATCTCCGCGACTCACCATTGCACATGAGCCCGTGCCAGTCCACCGACGGACAACAGAGTCATTTAATCGCCATATACCTCTCAGCTCATAACCACAACAGAATCGCGGCCAGGGGTGGCAGAGGTATGGAGGCATTTGCTGCCATTTTATGAGTCAGTACTTCCGTTCCCCTCGGTATAAATTTATTTAATGTCCGCTTTGATGTCGGAACCATGATTTTTTGGAGCCGCAATGGGTGCGGATTCGGTCGTCGCTGAGACTACTTTCTCGACGACGCCTTCTGGGAGCTCTCGGCACCCACGTATGCCCATCACGAGTTCTCAAGACCCTTGGTGATTATTATTTGTATAATATCGTCCAGTTCCCCCATCTTAACGTCGGTTAGGCCGCGTTCATCCATCTGGGTGACAATGTCGAGTTCCATTACGTCGAGATCGGTGGCGTTAGGTGCCAGTCCTTTATCCTTCATTTTCCAAGATGCCACATTTCTGGCTAACTCTAGCATATTTTTCTGGGAATTCAGACGCGTCTGGTGGTTATGTTTGCCTACTTTCGTGGTTTTCACGGATTTTGGGGGTACCGGTGCCATTTTAAGGCTGAGTGGCGCGGTACCACAAGAGATTGATGTGATAATCTATGAGTTGTGGATTAAAGAGGTGGGATGGGTGGATGAGGCAAAGTTTCATCAATTTCTCGAGCTGTTGTAATTCGTTTTTTTTTTTTTTTACTTTTGGTCCTAAGCTAAAGCTATTTTTCCCACAATGGGTCAAGGACCGGTGGAGCTGGCGGGGATCCCTACGTACAGGCCCAACTCATTCCAACCGCATGAACTTCGTCGAAAGGGGATGAAGTTAACAGCAAAACTAAAATCAAAAACATAAATCAAAAACTGAAATCAAATTTAGAAGAATTTCTCAATTGGTCCGTATCCCGCGCTCCTCGCCCGTTCCATTTCCTATCATATCTTCCAGATGACTTTTTCTGATCTGCGCTGAGAGCGAGAGATGAGTTCGCAGATAACCTGTATTCAGCCGGTATCCTGCTAATGGTTAGTAAATGCCTATAGGAGGTATTCTCGAGGTCTCTGTGCCTTCAAGCTTCTTCTTCAGATTCCAGCAGCCCGAAACCTGTTGCCTCGGCCATCGAGACATCCGTCGCCGCGGCGATGATAGCCTCTTCGGCCTTCTTGGCTGCAGCACTAGCTCGTGCCATATTTGCGAAACTCACTTGCTCGATGTGACGAATCCACTCGAGCCGCTCTTTGTTCACCGGTCCAATTTTCGTGGGTCTAGCTGGGCAGACCCGGGAATCTGATCGGCGTGGTCCCCCACAGTTTCGACACCGGGTGAGGACCTTGCACTCTGCTTCTGCGTGCATATTTGATCCGCATTTCCAGCAAGCTGTAGCGCGGGAGCAACCACGGGTGGTGTGGAAGCCCAAACAGCGTTTGCACTGTTCAATTTGTCGATGAGGCTTATGAATGGTAGCCTTACCAGACTCGTCGAAGAGGCGGAATCCAGGTTTAGGCGTGGATTCGCGAGGGAAGATCGCTTGCCAGTTGTGGTAAGGCGCACCGGGTTTGCAGTGCCAATGGGGACAGACAAGAGATGGAATCGACTTAATCACTCGCGTGACTTCGTCGGCAACCATCTTTGTCGTCACGGCGATAGGGCCTGTAAGTGTATGAATTGTCTCCGGGACGGTGGCAATTTGAATGGCAACCAGATTTGATGCTGGTTCCAAAGTTATTCTGGAGTCCCTCCGAAGTGCGGAAGACTCAAGGAGCGCTTTTCTAGCGATTTCATCTTTGGCTGTCAGCGCGAAGCCAGCTTTAACCCTCTGGACTAACGTGATGTCGCTGGCAGGGGTATCGAGCCACTGTGATACAGCTGATCTTACGCCAGTTGGTGACAGGAGTCGATGGGGATGGTTCTAGGCGAGGCGTAGAAACAGTCGCGTATCGACTGTCGTCCTCGAGTTGGCACTCTTTGCTTTGGGGGCGGGCGGTGCTGTCTTTTTTGTTGACGGCCCAGCGCTGCTGACTAGATCTGCCCGAGCTACGGTAGCCCAAGTTGCCTTTGGGGCCGGAGCCTGGGTTGTAGAGAGGTTAGAAAATCTTATTTCTGAAGCCCTCGGCAGAAGAGGGTTGGCTGGGCGAGCAGGGAGAACTGGTGGTGTCGTCCCTGGGCCGGATTGTACGAATTGGCCAATGACCGCTCGAAGGTAGACTTTGATTCCGTCTACGAATTCTTTATTTTCGCCGATCGGGAGAGGCGAAAGTGCTGTTCCAACACTGCTAATCGCAGTAGAACAGATGGCGAGTCGGGCCTTAATTTGAGTCGTGCGACGCTTTTCGGCCTCCATCACTGATTGCAGCTCTGGCGAAAATTCCATTGCTGTTTTCGATGCTGTGTTTTCGAAGGCTAGCACAGCGATTTTTGTTGCAGATGATTCTGCATTTTCAGTCGTCCTCTCTCGGACAACTTCCTTTCCTTTCCTGGAGCTGTTTGCCTTTGGGGCCAGCTCGAAGGGAGTGTTGATCTTGAGACCATCGTTTTCTGCTTTGATCGGCTCAGAATCAGTCATCTCTAGATCGGGAAGAATTGTGGACTTCCCTGGGACGAAGGCCTCACTCGCAAACAAGCTTGATCATTTTTGCGCGAGGCCATTGGGTTTTGGGCACATAGGTGTCCGTTCAAAGCCGACGGAAATCAATGATTTTGGTCGTTTACTATTCATCGGAGGCATTATTCGACGCCTTTCGATGGTCATCAATTCGAGGACTCAAGCACAGGAATAATCATAAGTATGGAAAAGGAGAAGGGGAATTTTAGAATTTCTCGATCTTTTGTAATTTTGTTTTATTACTTTTGGTCCTGAGCTAAAGCTCTTTGTCCACATTGGGTCAAGGACCGGCGGATCCGGCAGGGTTCCCTGTAACTTTTCCTACAGCCTAACTCGTTCCAACCTCGTGAATTGCTACCAAAAGTGCAGCTGATTAGACTGAAACGAAAAATCAATAAAATCAAAACACCTCCGAAAACCAGAAGATTCCCCCTTGTTGGACCCCAACAATGCGCTCCTCACACATTCCATCGACCGTTACACCTTCCAAATGACAAATTTACTCAATCTCCGCTGAGAGTAATAGATGAGTTAGCAGCCACCTTTTATCCAGCTGATATCCTACTATTGGTTAGCAGATGCCCCAAAAGGGGCATTGTCGAGGTTGCTGTGTCCTCAAACTTCTTCTTCAGCTTCCAGAGCTCCGAATCCTGTTGCCTCGGCCATCGAGACATCCTTCGCCGCGGCGATGATAGCCTCTTCGGCCTTTTTGGCTGCAGCCCTAGCTCTAGCCACCTTTGAGAACTCCCTTTGTTCGATCTGGCTGATCCACGCGAGCTGCTCTTTTGTCACCGATCCGGATTTTTTAGGTCTGACTTGGCAGGCCCGAGAATCCGATCGGTGGGGTCCCCCACAGTTACAACACTTTGTGAGGGCCGTGCACTCGGCTTCCGAGTACATATTTGATCCGCAGTTCCAGCCGGCTGTAGCGCGGGAGCAACCACGGGTGGTGTGGAAGCCCAAACAGCGTTTGCACTGTTCAATTTGTCGACGAGGCTTGTGAATGGTAGCCTTACCAGACCCGTCGAAGAGGCGGAAGCCCGCACGAGGGGCGGAGTCCCGGTTGAAAAGGGCATGCTAGTTTCGATACGGTGCCCCAGGTTGACATGTCCCATGAGGTCGGACTTGGATTGGAAGCGCACCGGTCGTACTGTGAATCTTGGCGGAGACCCACCTAGCATCGACCGCCTTGGGGCTGCTCAGTGTAACTATACTTACAGGTACGTTTGGTACCTGTATGGCGACAAGATCTGAAGTTGTCCCGAGTTTGACGCATTCACTCGCCAGCTTCGAAGAGCCATCTAACGTCTCTTGTCGTGTTTTTTCGTTCATTGCTAGCATAGCAAAGCTGGTCCTCACTCGATGAAGCGAGGTTATTTTATCGTGAAAGAAAAGGAATCTATTCCCCAATTTACTTCTCACGCAACTTATGGACAGTTTTCGCCACGGGTGGTCCTTTTCAAGGCGAAGGAACAGTCGCTTGTCGACTTTCGCCTTGGGGGTTTCTTTTTGTTGGGGCTTTAACCGCAAGTCGCGGCACATCCTTTGCAATAGGAAATGCTTTTTGTGGCAGTCCATATTTTACTACCGTGGCCCAGATACTTTAGAGGAGCAGCGCTGAGACGGCGGGAATTTGTATGCTCCTGGCGTCGGGAGCCCTTGGGAGAGGGTTTGCCGGGCGAGGAGGGAGGACAGGTGGCGTAGTGGCCGGGCCCGTGGCCATGTATTGCGCTATGGCGGCGCGTAAGTAGACTCTCATCGAGTCTACGAATTGTCTATTTGAACCGTTGATCAAAGGGAGGAGGGTGGCTTCGACGCCAAAAATGGCGGCGGAGTAGAGGGCCAGATTTGGCGCTGTTTCGGCGACGCGTCGTTGCTCGGCTTCGAAAATTGGTCGTAGTTCGGGCGGACAGTCTGCTTTCGGGGCAGCTTTTGGCTGCGACGTTAATTTTGGCGCGGTCGGAGGAGATTTGGACGATTCTCCAATCCCTTGGGGGACGGAGGATGGTTGAGGAATTTCCTCAACAATTTCAACTGACCCGATCATGTCAGTATCGGGCTCAGTGACGGCGGGGAAGGCTTTTTCCTTCCCTTTAGTTGAGACCTTGCTCATCTCCGCGCATTTCGAAGACTAGGCAAGGGCAGGTATTTGTTCGAGAGCCCTCGGGCGGACTCTCGTGTTGTCCAACTTGGCGTTGGGACGCTTTTTTCGAACCAGAGGCATGGTGAAAATGCCTACGCTCGATCACAATTCGAAGATGAATGCGACGAGATCGAGAGGGATGGGTAAGGAGAAAAATTAAATTTCTCGATATGTTGAAATGGGTGGTCTATGGAGATTACATAAGATTAGAGTGGTAGCTGTGTTGGGTAATATTCAGTGCACGGACACCTTAATCTTGTACATAATGCTAGAGAGAAGCTCCGGCTCATTAACTACCATAAGCTCACAATCACAATAGGTTATGAGCCCGGCTCTTCAAATGGAAATCTAACTGATTGTCCAGGCCACCGAAATCAAATCCAGCGCATCGGATATTGCAATGTCATCACTATCCAACACGCGAGTCATCCTCCGAGAAGGCTCATCTTTCAGTAGCTGGCAAGCAGATCTCCAGGCCGAACTTTCATGCGCAGATGTGCTTGGCCATGTCTTCTATGACATCCGTGGCATCGACCGAGAAATCGAACCAACACAGCCTCAACAAATCAAGGAAGAGGAACCCGGAGAGTTCGACACTAGAATGATTGAATATAAGGCCTGACTACGGAAATGGATTAAAGATAAATTTAAAGCACAGAATATAATTATTTAGCGCCTCGATGAACGCAAGAAGGCCCAGGACTACCACCGATATACTGCTAAACAGTTACATGATTTGGTTGCCCTGGCTAATGAGGTAGCAAACGTGCTGCCGCACTCCGAAGCATTTGATATATCTTCGTCGCCACGAAGTTCACTTCCACAGCCGATGAGTACTGCAAGCAATTTCTGTGAAATCTGCAGAATGTCAATAATGCAGCAGAATCACTCTCGAGAGACAACGCAGCCGCCAAACAATATAAGTTTACAGATGAGCTTGCTGCGGTTATTTCTTCAAGGGCACGAGACACATCAAATGGCTTGATACATGGATGGAAACAAAGGCAGTAGATACATCTCAGTACGCTCCGCTCAATCGTATGATAACAACGTTGAGAGCCATATCAGGAACAAGAAACATCACTGCCGAAATCAATGAAATAAATGATGACTTGAACACTAACCCAGCAGTTGCGTTTGCAAGAGACTCTGACCGAAATAAGCGGAACAGATGCAAGGAATGTCGCAAGCTCCATGGTCCTAATAGCTGTAAGAAATAGACTGCAGTGGACGCAAATGCTGACCCCGAAGAACAATGCACTCTTTGCCTCCACGACCACGCCAATAAGGACTGTTATAAGCAGCATCCAGAGCGAGTTCCCAAACACTGGACGAATCAGCAAACATCAAGTCGCAACCACGGAAAATCGGCAATCGACCTGAGCAGTAAATTTGACTCATCTGATAGTGATGATGGTAGCCACTTCTACCTTGAGCCTACAAAAATTAAGCAACATACGTTTACATGATCGCTGATTCCGAATAAAGAAACATCGAAGAAAGAGAGTAGGAGGAATAAACAAATAACAAAATGTTGGAAATGGAGACACAGAGTGTTGTGGACGTACGAGCCCTCCATTTTGTCTAGGTTCCCGACAGCATCTTGTGTGTATTTAAGAGGTTGGAATGGGTAATATGGTAGCGCTTCGGGCTACCCATTGGATATATGAGCGGCTGTATGGCGTGGGCGCAATGTAAGGGTTTGATGAATTCAGATGTACTTGAAAGACAATAACTCGAAAGGAATTAATAACTTCTTCCTTGGGAAGACAATCTACCACGTACTCTCCCATCCATTATAAGCTCTGTGCAGACTAGTCTTAACTCTCTCCATTGGCCACCTGGGAATCATCCTTTCTCCCCGGCACAACTCTTCTCCTGTATCACACTCCCCATCTGGTACGTACCCCCTCGGAGACTAGTCCTAGTGACCAGTCTCAATCCGGGCACAGCCCGTCTCACACAAGGAGGTTATTGGGGGTTTTCTATGCCTAGATGGCGCCACACTCGTTTATGCTGTGGCTTAGGCTACTTCCATCAATATTGCGTCCATTCCATTGCGCGATATGTCCAGCACAAACTACACCCCATCGCAGATGCCGAATGAAGGAAGGGCGAAGGAAGAGCGGGAGGAAGAAACCAAGAACAAAATATTTACCAGGGCCAATTCCGAAGCAATAGTATTTGGAGTAGAGCACGTTCGAAGGAGGAGAGTGGCACGAACAGTACACGACAGGAAAAACGCCCGATTACTCATTGCCGATACCAGATTAAATGGGTTGGAGGAGGGGTGTGGGCACATGGTATCACGACAACCTCATCCTGCGACAAGATGGATGAGAGCAACTAGTTTCCACAAGTAGAGACTACTCACTATCAGGGGGACTGCTGTAATGTGTGGTCCATGGGGATTGCGTTAGATGAGAGCGGCAGCCGTGCAGGGGAGAATTCCTCACCTCATGAGATCAGTGTAGACGTGAAGACAAACAGACGATAAGCTTTTCGCATTCTGCGTATAATGCCAACGAGAGGCTTCGGCTCATTGACTACCGTAAGCTCATAATCACACCAATGAGGCCCATGTGTGTCTGCGGGTCGATTTCAAACATCCGACATCCCTCAGGCTCCTAGTATATCTGCGACGGAGCATTTCTCAGTCCATCCTAGCCCTGCGACCCATCTTTTCAGGCTCGTCACATGACCCAGCCACACACGCCCTCTTGAGGAGGGCTGTGGATCCTGAAAAGATCTACACTATGACGTGTTGATCAGATTTTAGATGTACGGCGCATAGACAAAATCCTAGAGCCATTATGATCTCACACCATCAGATGGCACTGGAGCTGAGGGGTAACAGAGTATTGATGTATATAGGCGCATAGATATCCTACATTTGGGGGGAGGAAAAAAGAATTCACGTATTAGTGTCAAGCTCTACACAAGATCCGAAGGGAAATGATTTTGAAATGTGTGGTGTGTTTGTTTTTATTTTGTCATTTTTTTTGTCAGGTACAGAGCTACCCCCCTGGTGAAGCAATAATGGGAATCCCAACATCAAACCAAGTAAACCCCAATTGGAATGAAGAAGAAAAGTTGTATTTAAATAGCCTGTCCTACATGGTTAGAAATTGAAATAGGACATAAATGGATTAATAATACACAAGATCCGTTGTAGTTAGGAGCCACGAGACACCACGTGACAACATTTCATTCTTACACCCACACCCCGCCATTTACTAGCTAACCAACGCGCGCCCAGAAACCTCAGGGCCATGATGGAAGCGGGACGTGTGCAAAGGAGGGAAAAGGGGCATGTGCTCCGAGGGCATCACACAGATCCCCAATGAGTGTGAGGCTAGTGAAGCGAGGAGTGGCTGTAGTCTAGGCTGGCTAGGGCCAACAGTCCTTGGCTACTCATCATACGTTCCAGGGATATTCGCATAGATTCCACGGTATGCCGGGTAAGCAAATCTCTCTCGCGAGGCATTCGAGACTGGAGCCGAGTGGGTTGGGAATCACGTGGAGAGAGTGGCAGACTTCTAGCAGTGCAGAAGGAGAAGGCATGGCGGGCTTCTCCTATCCACATGGGCATGTTGGAATGATGTTTTCGTGGCGAGACGGTCGGTGGTATTCTGCAAAGTCGGCGTGTCCAGATGCTGCGGCTGGCAGGATGAAGAGGTTGTTATTGTTGTTGTGGTATCACGAGGCACTGACCGGCTCGGCGTCGACAGGTGTATATACACGTGGTGAGCTGTATTTGAGCATGGAATGAATTTCGGAGTTGTTCAGTTTGCTTGATCATCTAAAAGTGCTATGGGTATGGAAATGTATACAGTCGAGTTTCAGAGGAGAACGGTCACGCGGAACCAAGCAGACTGCAGAGCTGAATGAGATGCCTATGTAGGGGGGCATGCAGGAGAGAATACGAACAAAGCGAGTGCTGGAATTGTTCGGGAAGAATGGCCTTTTGCCTGACCCTAGAAATATGGTGGGGGGCCAGATGCAATGAGGTTCATGGTTAGGAATGGCGTTGGGAGGTCTAGATACCCTGTATTAGCGTACAGACGATGCTGCCATTGCGAAATGTCAAGCTGACTACGACTTGCATCCAAGAATAAATTATCAGTCGAGTTAATCTAGCAATGTACGGCTCTATACTGGGCGCACGAAGATGGTCACAGAATTCCGGGGAAATGTCATGGCTACAGACTCTAGCGCCGAGTTGTTACTTTCAGTGGCCCTCATGGCTAGATGGTGGTATGGTGATGAAGCTAGGTCTGCGTTGGTAGTAGAGAAGCCGACAGCTGTGCAAGACCTTCCCCCCCGCCCACTCCTCTGGAAAGGGAGGAAATGAATCTATTATTCTCGCATCTGAAGCCTTAGCCATAGCGTCTGGTGTGAGGTAAATAGCGCATGTGTCATAGATTAAGCTGGACGTTGGTGGTTGCCATGCCTAAAAAATACCTGCAACAGCATTGACTTGAGGCTCATATCAGTCATCTGCTACTGCTTCACTTACACTACAAGTGAACGAAAGGAAGTACAGGTATATTCCAGGCTCCCCTTTCGGCCCAAGCCATATCTGATGCTTGCGCTGAGACACGCGGAGAGCTTCCGTGTCAATGGTCATTACAGGGTAATGGCGTGTCAGGTCGTGACTATTCGCGTGTCTCGCAAATATACAACTGTCAAGGGAAGAAAGACACATAGGACGTCTAGTCATACAAACACTGCAATTAAGAAGATACCCAACTTTCTAGAGTCATGTGTGCTTTGATCTAAAGCTGTATTTGGAAACTAGAGCGAGTAGACATTTGGTGAAATAACAAAGGAGCGGTCATGATAGTGCTTGTATATCGTCGAAGGCTAAGAATAACTACCGAAGAAGTTGGACGGGGAAATGTCTCAGGTCAAAAATAGGGACTGTCGATACGTATGTGGGTTGTTTGTTTCGGTCAGTACTTGCATTCTGTATTTAGAACCGCAGGTCACTCTATTCCTAGCGCGTATCTATATCAAGAGATCAAGTCAATCATGATCAGTGTATATAGTCCTAGAATTCCGGGAGACATAGGAATCAAGCTGTTTTTACTGAGTCATCTTTTACTTTAATTACATACACATCGTCTGCCACAGCTCAGACACCCAGTTACCTGACATATATGGACATGATCTGGATGCTTGGAAAGGGAGAACATATCACTACCAGCTTTACTCGATCATCTTCTAAACAATCTGTACCCTATCCTACAAAACAACTGCCATCTTCATCATCATACCATACATGACCAAGTCAAACAGCTTCGCACCATCTAGCAATTTATATTTTTTAACCTTTGCTCAGCCATCCAAGCATGACAAAAGATGTGTGCAATTATTGATGAGTATTTTGACAGTGAAGATACTCATACTCTGAATTCTGTTGGCAAACACTACGCCTACAGGGGGACTATTCTCAACACCTGTCAGTGGTGTCCCCTACGAACCTCCAGCTCTCACGGTAGAGTCTGCAGAGCCAAGAGTACCACCTTTTCAACCCTGACCCAATGCATCTCCCCTCCATCAACGATACACTTTCGAGAATAAACAAGACGACCAAGATAGCAAGGATGACTGTTGTGATGGGTATATGATTCGGGTGTACATACAATTTATGGGACTTGGCTGCTTGTGATCACAGATGGACTGTTTGGCCAAATAGGTCAAAGAGTGATGCAAGACTGAGTAACTTGATCTATCTAGATTGGAGGAAAGCTCTCTACTTCCAGTCCCTAGACCCTGCTTACTAATGATGCTTACTCCACGTAGCAGAAGCAGCACTTTCGCCTCCCTCCATTGGCGAAGAAAAAGAATTTGTAAACAGCATCAAAGTCTACCTTTGAGTGGCCATTGGCCAGCTCGTACTATCCAGCCCAGGAAGTACACCACCAGTTCTCCCTGCCCGTGCCAGCCATCTTCTTCCCATGAGGGCTCAAGAAATAAGGGTACCAATTCCTTCGACAACCCAGGCTCCGGCCCAAAAGAGAACCTAAACGACGGTACCGCGCGCAGGCCTTGGCTACAGCACTGGCCAGTCGACAAAAAAGACAACACTGCCTACCCCTATGCAAGTAGTCGAGGCCACCAGCTGATCCGCGACGGCTTCTACGCCTCGACAACTATCACCGTCACCTGGTGTGAGCTAGCGTGAGAGCTGCTATATCACTGTTGTGATCAGGCCCACTTATAAATCGCACAACTTGAAATAGCTAGTATTAAGAAAGTGTAACCGACAGGACAAGCGATCCCGTGTGAATGATTCGTCATCGGCACACAGCAATGACAACACCAGTCTCTCAGTCACACATGATCATATGACCCAGGTATATCTAATGACATAATTGTTGAATGGCTGGGACTTAATGCTATTGATGGCATATTTTGTGGATAAAAACTCGCTGCTCGACCTCTGTATATGATTAATCTTTTCCCGTATTATTTTTCAATGGTCATCCATATAGCAGACCTACAATACATATCCGTCTTTTTCACATTAGTCTCAGAGTGCTATCCTATATCCACCCAAGTTGACTGTTACATCCATTGCGACCATTCTTAGACTTCTCATAACCTCGTTAGTACAATAGGTTATGAGCCCGGGCTCATCACATAAGGAACACTACAGAATAACCATGGGTCACAAGGACAACAAGATCATCTTGGCACCAGGCGTTTCTTTCGTTAGTTGGGAGAACGACTTACAAGCCAAGGTAGCTAGATAGAAAGTACTAGGCCATGTCTTTCATAACATCAAAGGCATAATACCAATTTCAAAACCAACTCCCCCGACAAGCTTTAAAACTCAAAAACCATTGACTGAGAAGTGTCATGATTTGGTGAATGACAATGAGGAAAAGTTTGCAATATGGAGAGATAGAGGCACAAAATATAATACTGCAACGCTTAGAGGAGAAAATCCGGCCAAGACATTATCGGCACTATACAGCAAAGCAGTTGTTTGATGATGTGGCAAACACACACCAGCAATCTGCTACAATCCCATACTCAGTAGCTCTCCGACCCCTTCATAATACCAAAATGGGGGATAACGCTGAATCCTACTGCAACGAATTCATAAAGAACCTACATGATGTGAACAATGCGGCTGAGTTAATGATAAGAAGCCCACAAACATCAACTGAAAAGACTGAAAATGAATTTGTTGTCTCAAAAGTGTTGGAAAATATACTCTGTACAATATTATATGGATATGTATGATGAAAGAAGACTTGATATTTTACAACTATGAGAATATTGAACTTATACACAAAAGGGAGAAATCCCTACTAGTCTCATGTGCCTGTCAAATCTAGTGATTACCAGCCACCTCTCATCTACCATGATGAGCCAAGGTACACTGTAGTACCTAAATATCCAAACGTATATGCGACAGTAGGCGCAATTAGCGCACTCAAGATATGTCTAGAGAGAGTCGATCTTCTTGGGAACCTGAGACAAAACAGATAATGGTTGAGTCCTAAATTCGAGAGTCAGAATTTCCTACAAAAAGGATATGTAGCCGTCATGTTTGTAGAAGGAACCATGAAAGTAAAGTGGCTGAGCAATTGGAGAGAAACAAGAGCGTATACTGACAGAAAAATGTACGCCAGGCTAGAGGATATGATGTGTACTCTTGGAGTAGCAGTTGAGCAGAGATATCAAAGGCGAAATCCAGTTGTCTCCTCAGTCTCTAATAATAGCAGAATGGAACCAGTCCCAGATGATTCTTGTCGGAGATGTAGATATAAACATCTTAACAAATATTGTTTCAAGCAACATCCTGAACTTTGGCAATATAGAAAGGTTCAAGATAAGAATGGAAAGGCTAAGGCTGCATGTCAGGAGGAAACAAGCGATGAGGAAGAGATTGATAATAATAGGCCAGTTGCAGCCAGTATCTTTAATTCAAATGAAAGACGTGTACTATAGGATACTGGTGCCTTGCATCATTTCGTACCAAACAAAAGCAAGTTTGTCAACTTGAAAAATTACTCTAAAGCGTTCAAATTTGATCAAGCAGTCGGTTCTTCATCACTGACTCACTATGGTACAGCATGCAAAAGTATATGGAATAAAAGGCACGAACTTCATGATGTTGTGCAGGCTCGGTTGAGTTGTTTGGAGACAGGGGAACGGAGGATGCGCTGGTGTATTAGGAAAGGATGGAAACTACAGGCTGGTGCACAGACGCTGTTCATGTACTTTACAATCTCTTCACCTGCCGAGTTTCAGTGACTTAATCTATCCAAAATAATATCATACTTCACATCATCCATTAGATGATATTATCAATCGTCGGGATGCACATCTAGCATCACCTTCATAGATCACCATTGTCAGTAAGAGTTCACATTTGATACCTACTGACACCCATTTGGCCACAGTGATATGCACTCAGTGTCCATCGTGCCATCACCCAGCGTGAGCGCGCCATCTCCGCGACTCACCATTGCACATGAGCCCGTGCCACTCCACCGACAGACAGTAGAGTCATTTAATTGCCATACACCTCACAGCTCATAACCACAACAACATGCCTTTGTCATCCACCGAATTTTCTCCGCGCGAAATGTAGTCTTAGGCGTCTCCTTCCCAAGTGGAGTAGGTGCCAAGGCTACTCAAACTATCCTAGAGAACACCACCAGGAGGCGGACCACGGCACCTTCCATCATTTGCATGTTTTTAGAGTCGAGGTTTCGGGGCGTGCGTTGGGTACCTATTAAATGGCGGGGTGTGGGTGTAAGAATGAAACGTTGTCACGTGGTGTCTCGTGGCTCCTAACTACAATGGATCTTGTGTAGAGCTTGAGACTAATATGTGAAATCTATTTTCTCCCCCAAATGTAGGATATCTATGCGCCTATATAAATCAATACTCTGTTACCCCTCAGCTCCAGTGCCATCTGATTGTGTGAGATCATAATGGCACTAGCATTTTGTCTATCGCCGTACATCTAAAATCTGATCAACACATGATAATGTAGATCTTTTCAGGATCCACATAGTGTCCGATGCACTCTCGCAAGCGAAGTCTTGGCGCGCACAAAGCTCAATTCGTAAAACTCTGCCAAAATTCAAAATCACAGACGTGTCAAGATTATATCCATCTTCAGCATCATCTTGTAAACTTGACCCAATCCCTCTAACATCCATTTCAAAGAACTGCCTACCAGATTTATGCGCCACGCTTTGTTTCATTCTTCGGAAGGGAATATCGGCGTGGGCGTGTATTTGGTGGCTAGCTGAGGCCAGATAATAGATGATGAGAGGTGTGATCATTGGAACGAGGATGTACTAAGTCGTAATTGTAAACTTGATGAGGCTTAGGTTGGAGTCGAACTAGTTGGGAGGGAAAATTTGACATGGTGGAGAATTTTGAATCATTACCTCGTTGGCCGACTTGTTTAGTACTGCGAAATTTGACTGAACTTGGCTCTGGGAGAATATTTCACTCCCAGCTTCGTAGAAGGCACCGCGTACAGGTGTCAGTCTTGCCCTCCAGTTGCTCGGCTCATTTGTAAGGATAATGTATATTATATCTCCTCACTCAATGAGGACAAATCTTTAAAAGACAATGTTGAAGTTATTGCTCCAGGCATAGCAAGAGTACCTAATGCTATCAGTGCGCAGAGGTGGCATGAATGGCTAGGGCATGTTGGTCAGAAAATCCTAAAGAAAACAGTGGACAGTTCAGTTGGCCTACAATCAATAAAATTTAGTCATCTCAGCACTTGCGAGACATGTCATCTAAGTAAAGCTCAGCGATTTATCTCTAGGGAGCAAAGACTCACACCAAACCAGCCATTAGATGAGATATTTGTAGATACAATCGGAAAGCTGATAGCGGCGGCAAATGGAGAACCATATGCTGTCATCATGACTGATGCAAAGACCCGCATGCAACTGGCATTGAATAAACATTCAAAAGATCAGATTGCATCACCTTTAAGACAGTGGATAGAAGGTCAAAAGCACCAGTATGATAAAAGACTGAAATTAATCTATAGAGATGGGGGCTCCGAGTTCACACGTACAAAATCATACTGCGAGCAACACGGAATTAGAACAGATATATCTGCTCCAGATACACCAGAACAAAATGGTGCATCAGAAGCCGCAAATAAAGTCGTCTCGACAGTGGCAAGATCTATGCTCATTGACTTTCTCCAAGGATTAAATCAAATGGCCCCAGAAAAGATTGATTTCTCAAACTTGCCACGCTTTAGATGTCGTGCCTACAAACGTATAGATCCAAAGCCTGGTAAATTTTCACCAAGAGCAGAGACAGGATGGTTCATTGGTTTTCAACCAAATACAAACAAGAATTTCATTATTTACCACCCGCACTGGACCCCTGTGCAAGGTAGGAAATGGACAGAAAGCTTCCCTTCAAATGTCACATTCAATGAATATGTCATATTCGGAGATAGACTTAACCTAGTTGCACAGCAAAGAGCATCTGACTTTTGGAGTGACGGAAATTCTACCGTCTTTGAGAGATCAAAGGATCCATCAGTGACATCACCTTCTATCTCTCCCAACAATCTGACTGAACAACTCTTTGAGAGGGAGCATAATTGAGAGGAAGGCAGTCATTTATCAGAAACTGAAGAAGACACACCACAAGATCAAACTGTAGAAACAGAAGCGAGAAATACTACCCCTGCTGAAGAGCATGTACCGTCACAGATATATTCCCAAAAACAGAGGGACCCAACTTTAGAAAGGAGGCAGTACAATTTCCCCGCATAAGAAGAGGAATTGACCCACAGGATCAAAGTGAGAAAATGCAGGAAGAACAGAGGGAGCTTATGGCGGCGGAGCAACCAGAGCCCCGTCTGCAAAATCAAACAGAGATCAACCAACAACTACTAACAGGGAAAGATGTGACAGAATTGAGCCATTGTCAACAATAACCCCGAAATCAGAGTCATATGGTAAGTGATGATGAAGAGGTAACACATGACCTCATTATGACAGGTTGGGATCCAATACCCCCCATCGCAGGACAGAAAAGATCACATCCTCCAGATTCCAGCACTGATCAAGGCCCAAGTAAAAACAAGGTAGTCGCTCAGGCTGATATTGAAGCAATCAATGATGAAACTTCTTATGACTTTATAATGACAGGCTGTGAACCAGTAGCACCACTTACTGGACAGAAAAGTGTCCATTCTCCTGAAGTTGAAACTATGCGCACCAAAAGGGAAAGAGAGGTTAAGAGACATGACTACTACTAGATGTATCATGGAATGTCTGCAGTCAAATCGACAGACCCTAAAACATGGCAAGAAGCTATGACAAGCCCAGAAGCCGAACAATGGATAAGAGCAGCAGAAGAAGAATTCTCCTCTTTAAAAGAGAATGGTGCAATTAAAATCATAAATTGCACCAAACTGCCCAAAGGACGACACCCAATGAAGTGCAAATGGGTCTTTAAGAAGAAATTTTTAGCTGATAGAACAGTTGATAAGTGGAAGGCTAGATGTACAGCGAAAGGGTTTACGCAGAGATTTGGCATTGATTACCAAGAGACATTTGCTCCAACTCCAAGAGCGGAGACAGGTAGAATTATGCTTATTTTAGCTCATCAGCTTAACTGGCACAGACAACAAGGAGACGTGCCTACAGCCTTCCTTAACCCCGACCTAAACATTGATCTTTACATGGAGATGCCTAAGGGATTTGAAAAGAAAAATCACATTATTTTATTACGGAAAGGTCTATACGGGCTTAAACAGGCAGCCGCATTGTGGTATGATGACGCAAAGGCTACATTGGCAACACAAGGCTTATACCCTACAACATCAGATGTATGTCTGTATACAACGAAACAAAAAGATCTATCTGTCTTACTGCACGTAGATGACTTTCAAGTCATGGGTCCAAATATTGCCAAAATCGAGAAATGATAGACATGGACTTACAGACTGCAAGCCAGCCAAAACGCCTCTCGAGCGATTAATGGAGCCAAGTTCTTCTGATTGTAGTCCAAGATTTCAAAAAGAATATAATTCAATTGTCGGTGGCCTTCAGTATTTAGCAAACAACACAAGACCTGACATAGCACATGCAGTTAACCATCTAGCTCGCTCCTTGTCCAATCCATCAGAGGAACATTTCGAAGCAGCCAAACTAGTTCTGCGTTATATTTCAACCTCGCCTGACAAGGGTATTAGCTTTTTCAAAAAGGATGGCATGAACCCAAATTTAGAGGCCTATTCAGATGTAGACTTTGCAGCAGATCCATCTAGCAGTCAATCAACTTCTGGCTCGCTGATACACCTTGGATTTGGACCAGTATGCTGGAGGTCACATTTACAGCATAAAGTTGTCTTATCTAAAACTGAAGCCGAGTACCTTGCTGCAACTGAGACCTATCGCCAATCAGTATGGGTGAATTCTCTGCTTGAGGAGCTGAACCTCCTTGAAATGATTGAAGGATCGAAACAGACAAACTTATATGTCGACAACCAATCAGCAATTTCCTTGATAAAGAACCATGATAATCATAGACAATCAAAGCATATTTCTCTCCGAAACTTCTTTTGCTGTGAGCAGTATCAGGATAGCAAAGTCAAAGTGATTTTTGTTCAGTTTTCAGAACAGCTAGCAGATAGTCTGAAAACCCCGAAATCAACATAACCACTGTATGGTAGAATTGAAAGTAGAGATGGGAATACCAGTCAGTGATCAGTGGGAGGGTAAGGTTGTTGCCAACAGAGGGAGTGTTGTGATCAGGCCCAGTTATAGATCACATAACTGTGACGACCAGAATGGAGCACAGGTTAGCAGATGAACAAGTTGAATCAGGTAAGGTCGCGGATGTGGAATATAATTCATAAGTTTCTGAACTAAGGTAAGAAGATAACAAGAGGTATCTAGAGATATACATTTATACATAATTTACAGCTAGTCCGTGCGCATGTAGGATCACAACACAATACCCGAAAGGAACAATAGTATCAGAGGCCCCAAAGGTCAGGAATACAAGGCCGTAACAATAACTTGAAATGGCTAGTATTAAGCAAGTGTAACTAACAGGACAAGCGATCCTGTGTCAATGATTTGTTATCGGCACACGGCAATGACAACACCAGTCTCTCAGTCATACATGATACTATGATCATATGACTCAGGTATATCTAATGACATAATTGTTGAATGGCTGGGACTTAATGCTATTGATGGCATATTTTGTGGATAAAAACTCGCTGCTCGACCTCTGTATATGATTAATCTTTTCCACTATTACTTTTCAATGGTCATCCATATAGCAGACCTACAATACATATCCGTCTTTTTCACATTAGTCTCAGAGTGCTATCCTATATCCACCCAAGTTGATGGTTACATCCATTGCGACCATTCTTAGACTTCTCATAACCTCGTTAGCACAATAGCCACAGATGCTTGGTACGGCAGCCAAAAGCATCACATTGGCTTGGTGATATGCTCAGCTATGTTGTATGGTAGATCTTGTTACGGCTGACCTGAGGATGATACGGGTCTCTAGGAAGAAGTTGTAATTGGACATTAGGCTACGATATGTAGGTAGAAGAAAAGACAAAGGGAAAGGAAATGCCGGGAGCTACAAGCGTGAGGTAAGTGTGAGGCCCCGACATTTTTAGTGGCCACGTGGTCGTCGGTCCAATACTCGGTAAGCCGACTCAGGGTCAATCCAGGGATTCCAACGACTAGTTTCACACACACGAGTCTTGAGTGTGACAAATCACAATACAAAAGGTTTGTCATGGATTTTGGTTTTCATGCAAAACCCTTGGGTTTAAAAGAATGAGGGATGGGAGGTTTTGTGTTGGCAACTTCATTCGACAGTGGAACACTTATGTACATACATATAGATTCATATCCTTCTAGATACTTTTCTCTTTAGTTTAGAATCTTATGATTTGAGTCCATGCCAGCTTTTGACCATTCGCCAATTGTCTTTTGTCCCTCGAGTTTCCACAGTAAGCTCGACCGCAGCTCCACCTTAGTCCGGCCCACGTCCCTATTGTACACTATCACATGATCCCGGATTCTTTCACCAGTCTTCCTCCAAGTACCCTAGCAAGTCCAACCACAACATTACCCCCCCCCCTCTGAAAAACTGTGTCCTCGAAGTTGATGTTATGGGTCTATTGTCCTCCAGGTGGTTATAGTCCTCGATTCTGTTGTTGTAGGCTGCAAGGGGGACCTTTTGCCTGAGGGTGACTGAGGTGCCATCTTTTCAACAGGTGAGGTGCTGTCATGGCATATGAACAGGGGTACCAGGTCAGATCCTTGTCAGCACCTTTCCACTTCATTTGGTATTGAAGGACCTAATTGGAAATTCTGGCCTCAACAATATCCTCCACTTTCCATTCTGTCTGTTCTGGTAAGAGCTGTATGGGTACGCATTCCGCTCGAACTTGGCCAGGAAGCGGATTCCAGACGTATCTCTGCAATGAGTGAGAGTGCAAAATAGGATAGATTATCCAGCCCTCGGGGAGCTTGAATTTCCAGCTGTCTCCTACTTTTTCAAGCACTTCTACAGGATAGTACCACTCGTTAGAAAGCTTTCGGGCGGGCTCGTCCATCTTCCAGTTCCGAGTATCAATCATAACTTCATCACCCACACTCCAGTCTACTTCGCGACGGCGACAATTGGCTAGACGCTACATCTTGGCTTGCTGCTCTTCTAGTGATGACTGGGAGAATTTGATAACTTCTTGAGTTCTTGTTGCTACTTTTAATGCCTCTTCTCTATTCAGTTTCTCCATGGCTGAGACAGCGTGCTCGGGGTCGATGAGGTCCCACAAAGTGCGAGGTTCTGTACCATTGACGACCTGAAAAGTGGATATGCCACCAAGGGATTCGTGAGGAAGAGTTAATTATGCAATGTCCATTATAGGCAGTAACTTTCCCCAGTTGCCTTGATAAAACGTGCAGAAGGGGCGAAGTCTCTGCTTGATATACTGGTTCATGCCTTCAGTCTGCCAGTCAATGGTAGGGTTGAAGGCATTAGTGAGCTTGATCTTTGTACCTAAGATGCGGCAGAACTCACTCCAAAATGTTGAAACAAATTGAGGTCTCATGTCTGAGACTATGGAGTCAGGCATGCCGAAATGACGGACCCAGTAAATTAAGAAGAGCTCTGCGAGACCTTTAGCAGTGATATTCCTGTTGCAAGGAATTAATACCAGATTCTTGGTCAAACGGTCTATTATCACCAGTACGAAGTCCTGTCCTTCTTCATCCAGAGGCAATTCCGTAAAATCCATGGTCAAGTGTTGATAGGGACAAGCTGGCATAGGAAGTAGCTTCAATAGACCTGGAGTCTTGTCCCGTCGAGCTTTGATGCGGACACATCGACAGTTTTGTATGTATCAGATGATGTCGGCACCCAGTCCTTTCCAATAATATCTTCTGTAGACTAAAAGCTTCGTCTTGCCAATTTCTGCATGAGACACGCTGGGTTGATTGTGGATGTGCCAGATAAGAGCTGTTCGGAGACAGGCAGGCTCTAGAGGTACGACCAGCCTTCCCTGGAAGAATAACTTTCCGTTGGCAAGCTCGTAGTCTAGACTGAGGGCGGCACCATCTCTGTCTGACTGAAGGAGCGCAGAGGTCTTATTGGCCTCTATGACTCTGTCGATGATGTCATACCCTTCTACATCATAGGCTATCATGGAAGTGGGATCCAGCTGAGCTCCATCTATATTTTCGAGGTCATTAACATTTTCGGGTATCGGGCTCCCTGGATCAGTTACGTACTTAGGTACAGCATCGATTGAGCACAGCTGTGCCAGTGGAAGGGGTTCAGCTATAGTGATATTGTTATATTTGATATCCTCTTTGGCCCCCGAAACAGTGAGGGCTACATCTTCCAGGACTTGAGGGTAGATCTTGTCATTTGGTATTAGTTGTTGCTGGCGAATAGCACGTTTGCGGGCTTCTAATGGATTCAACTCCTGATCCCGTCGAGAGAGGGTATCAGCCAATGTGTTTGTTATGCCAGTGCAATATATGATTGTAAAATGAAAGTCTTCAAAGAATTCTGTCCACCTGGCCTGGCGGGCTGTCAAATCCTTTGTGCTCATGAAGTACTCGAGGGCACGGTGATCAGTGTACACGTGAACAGCTTTTTGGGCTCCTAACAGTTTTGGGCGGTACTGTTTGAAGGAGCGAAAGATTGCTAATAGCTCTTTATCATGTATGGGGTAGTTAAGCTCAGCATCGTCCATTGTCTTAGAGAAGTATCCGACAGGATGATAGAGATCATCTCCTTGGAGCTGTGACAGCACTCCAGCAGCAACACCATCCGAAGAGTCAGTCTCCAATCTAGTCTGTTTGTAGGGGTCGTAATGTCGCAGGATCGGAACTGACTGCAGAGCTGAAAAGAGAGCTTTCCAGGCTTCTTTGCACTTCTCGTCAAACACGAAAGGTACATCATCGCCGGTGAGAAGAGTGAGGTGTCGGCATATTCTGCTATACTCCTCGATGAAACAACGGTAGAAGTTACAGAATCCTAAGTAACTTTGGACCCCACGTATGTTGGTAGGATACTGCCAGTTGTGGATCACAGCTACCTTTTCTGGATCGACCTCAATACTGTTCACGCCAATAATGAAGCCAAGGAACCTAGTTTTTGTTACACTGAATTCACTCTTCTTGATATCTGCTTGCAGACCGTGGTTGACCAGAATTCTCATAATTCTCTTGACCTGTATTTCGTGCTCTTCTTCACAGTCTGAAGAGATCAGGATATCATCCATATATGTGGAGCAGAAATCGTCGAGATTCTCTATGAGAATTTCATTAATAAACCTTTGAAAGGTTGCAGGACCGTTTGTCAGACCAAAAGGTAGGACTTTATACTTGTAGGTACCGTATCGGGTTCTGAATGTAGTGAAATCCTCAGAGTCAGGAGACATTTGGATACTGTGAAAAGCTTGCTGAATATCCAGTTTGGTGAATACTTTGGCTCGAGATATACGGGCCATCATCTCATCAATCAGGGGAATAGGGTACGGGTTCTTATTGGTGAGATTATTTAGCTTTCTGTAATCGACACAAAGACGAAGGTAACAGTCAGCCTTTTTCACAAAGAGGATAGGAGCAGCTTGGGGAGCAGTGGAGCCTTCTATAAATCTCTTATGTAAATTTTCCAAGATATCATGCTTTGTTTCGGTAAACTGTGCTTCTGTCATATGGCGTAGAGGCTCCACAGTCAAGCAATTGGATACTGTCAGCTCTATCTTATGATCATTGGTACGATGCTCTGGTAGGTTGTCAGATGCCCGACGAGAGAAAAGGTCTCAGAATTCCTGGTATTGAGATGGTAGCTTCTTGCCAATAAGCTCTTTGTTATCTTGATACTTGATTTCGAGAGCTTGTTTCGGGGAATCTATTGAGACTATTGGAACTTTGAAGGCTTCTCGTTGGTTGATCTCGCTGTCAATATCTGATACGGAAGCCACAAAGGTACAATTGTCTGGGAGGGGCTTTCTTTTTTTTCTAGCCTCGTCGCAATTTTTGGTGTAGCGAGTGTGTAAAGCACTCACAGCGCAGGCGGAGATCAGGTAGATGCTGAGCGAGGTATTGGTACCTAGGTTTGAGGATTCCAGATTGAGGGTAGACTTGAGGGGAGGCTCTGAACAGCAGTTTTTCCATCCGTCCGAGCCTTTTCTTCAGCTCACGGGAGAAAGCTGAAGCTCTATTTTTCGAGATTGGCTTCTTGGCTTTGATACTCGAGAGGCGCACATGGCGAATTTCCTCTTCAAGAAGGGCAGCCCGTCTGGCAACGCCATACTGATGGTCTGCACGGGGAGTGGTTTTGGAGTTAAGGTCAATAAATATACGCTGACCAAAGTAAGGGACTACCGGTACGTCTGCGGGCCATTCCAACTAGTTCAGCTTGTAGTTCTGCTTTAAGTCATAGTGTTTCAAGAATTTTCTACCAATCAGGACGTCGGTACTTCCCAAGTTTGTAACAAGAAACGGGAAGTTGATACGACGTCGATCAATGGTAAGAGCGTGCAATAGAGCAAACTTGATAGAGTCTCCGGGCTGTCCATTATATCCTGTAGGGACAATAGGCTTCGGCAAGATGGTAAGAAAGAGTGGTAGAAACAGCACCGACAATGTTTACTCCGCCATCTACATGGGCTTGGGTCTTGATAAATGATCCGTTACGTCCGAGCTCTATGGGCAGTAAGCACTGGCGTCCTCTGATGAGGAGACGGAAATCGAATATCAAATACTTTCATAAGTCGCAATTATTGCCTTGGTAGGATTCTTTACTACGGCTTAAAAGTTTTGTTGATAGCTCATCATTTTCAAGAGAAATTTCAGCAATGCTCTCGTTGAACTGTTCCGACATGGTGCAGTGAGTAGCCAGATGTCCAGGTTTACGGCACTTGTAGCAAATTACTTTGGCAGGAAGGGCAGGCGATTCATGAGTTAAAGTCTGTTAGAGAGCCGGGAATAGAGAGCTTGTGTGGACTGTACTGTTATCCGAGTACGTTGACTTAGCTTCCGATCTCCAGCTATCTTTCTTGAGAATATTGCGGCTTCTCTCAGAAATGGCGGATGCAACAGCAGGCTTAAAGCTTTCTTCCAGACGGATACTACGCTCCTCACGGTCGGCAATAGCTAGGAACTCGTCCAAGAAAGTGTAACTGTTGTTCATTCGGTACTTTTCCGTGCGAATGTCTCTCTTGAGATGAGGAGCAATCTTCTCGCTCAAATCTTCAAATCAACTGGAACGGGCGATTTTTCCAGTTGTAGTGAATGTGTTGAACTTGACGCGGAAAGTGTCGTAAGTCATATTGCCCCGCTCCAGATTGCTGTGTTTTAGCTTGGCGTCCTTGACTCGATTATGGTCGTGGAAGCGTTGGTCCAGAGCCTTTAGCACGTCGGCAGCTGACTCAAAGGTGGTGGCAAGGTCAGAATCCATATTCTGTAAGATGATAGTTTTTGCCTCTCCTTACATGCACCTGAAGTAAGCCTTTATCTGCGACGTGCCTGACTTAAAATTGTCGGAGTACTCCTCGATAAATAGCTTCATATGTTGTAGTTATGAGCTGAGAGGTATATGGCAATTAAATGACTCTGCTGTCCGTCGGTGGAGTGGCACGGGCTCATGTGCAATGGTGAGTCGCAGAGATGGCGCGCTCACGCTGGGTGATGGCACGATGGACACTGAGTTCGTGTCACTGTGGCCAAATGGGTGTCAGTAGGTATCAAATGTGATCTCTTACTGACAGTGGTGATCTATGAAGATGATGCTAGATGTGCATCCCGACGATTGATAATATCATCTAATGGATGATGTGAAGTATGATATTATTTTGGATAGATTGTTTTACTACATTTGGTAGATGGAGAGAAATTGTAGAGTACATGAGCAGCATCTGTGCACCAGCCTGTATTTTCCACCCTTTCCTAATACAGCAGCCCATCCTCCGTTCCCCTATCTCCTAACAACACAACTGAGCCAGCACAACATCATATCCATCTTCCATGCATCATATTTGATTTCTCCTTTGTGATCACTAAAAGGGATGCGAGGGTAACGGATCTTAAATGGCTCAATGGCCCATACAGTATGATCAAGTGTAGGATGATAGTAGTATTATGATAACGAGGTTATGAGAAGTCTAAGAATTGTCGCAATGGTTGTAATAGTCAACTTGGGTGGATATAGGATAGCGCTTTAAGTCTAACGTGAAGAAGACAGATATATATTGTAGATCTGATATATTGATGACTATTGAAAATAGGAGTCGAAAAGGTTGATCATATACAGAGGTCTAGCAGCGAGTATTTATACACAAAAACGGTATACAAAATATACCATCAATAGCAGTAAGTCCCAGCCATTCAACAATCATGTATGGCTGAGATACTGGTGTTTTCGTTGCTGTATGTTAATGACGTATCATTGACACAGGATCGCTTGTCCTGTCGGTTACACTTGCTTAATACTAGCCATTTCAAGTTGTGTGTTCTATAAGTGGGCCTGATCACAACACATAGTACAAGCTCTTCTCAGAATGATTTTGTTTGAGGCTTTTGCTGCGCCATTCTGTTCCGGTGTATAGGGTGCTGAAACATCAGTGCGAATGCTATTCTAGTCACAGTATTGTCTCATGCGGGAAAACTCGGAGCCTCCATCTCTGATGACATCTCGAATTCGTTTACCGTATTGGTGTTGCTGAAATTCAACCCATTGGATCAGATGGTTCGCGATTTCGTCCTTTGCGACGTTGGTAATGGACCATCATATTTGCTTCTTTGCATCTATGAGAATTACAGCATACTGGTGGCTGTTAAATGCTGTAGTTAATTTTCCTACTGGATCCGCAAATACTTCATCCAGTGGTTCACCAGGTGTTGGTCTTGGATCTCTAGATACAAATCATTGCGCCTTGCTCAGTTGACACGTCTCGCAGTTTGTGAGTTCAATAAAGTCAATATCGTCCATTCCTAGTGAACACTGTGCAGTCTTCTTCAGAATTTGCTGCCCAGTATGGCCTAATCTTTGGTGCTATCTATTTGCGTCAGCTGTTCGCGGAATTCTAGCAACTCCTGGTGCTGCAATACTGTTCAATGGTCTGGAAATAGTGGTTGGTTTCTGTGGCTTAGTATAAAGAACATGATCGATTGTTCTAACTCTTACGACCGGTTGATTATCTTCCGTTCGTACAAGTTGTTAATTTGAAGCTGCTGCCACAATACACGGCTGCTCTTTTAACCGTCCTGCAGAGATAATATTACACGCTGAGTTGGGGGAGAAGAGAGATTCGTCTAGATCAAGAGTTATACTTCCAATAGTAATCCGACAAACATCTTTGTGGGCTAATTTAGACTTCCCGACAGCCTGATCAAATTGGAAAGGTTTTTGTAATTTATTTAGTTTAGCAAAATCTTTTTCACGGCAAATGACATGATGCAAGGCACCAGTGTCATACAGAAAAGGATTCTTGATTAAGCTAGCTGATGCACCTCTAGCTAGCATATTAACTGACATCCCTTCATCCTCGTTATCAGTCTCATCACTGTCATTGACAGCAGCACTTCCTCTTGATTTTCCGTTCCCTTTTCCATTTTTTTTCTTGATCTGTTTCAGTTCTGGATGCTGCCAGTAGCAATACTCGTTTCGATGGCGATGTCTGCACAAAATACATGCGTCTTCTGGTCCCCCAAGAGTTTTTCTCCTCTCATATGCGCTCCTTTCCCTTCCATTGGCTGCATTTACTTGTCCGCATGATTGTGATCTAGGCCCTCCAACATGTCTCAATGTTGACATCAGTTTTTCCATGGATAGGTACCCATATTTGCTATCGTGAACTTTAGTCTGACGCCAGGTATCCAGCCAATCTATTTTTTCGGTCCCCAGAAGAAAAAGACAACTTGCATACCCTTTTGATATCAAGTATGGATTTACCGACTCTGTGGTGTCATTTGGCACCATACACTCAGTTGCACTGTTGATACTCAGGTAGTATTGCATAAACTTACCGCAATAGTCGTCTATCGTAGTGAAGCGAATATTCTAAACTCCTAACGGCAGTCTCATGAAGTTGCTGTATTCTCTTCGCGAATGGAGGCGATATTATCAAAAAATTGCTTGGCTGACATATGGCGGAAGTTTTGAGGTCAAACATCTAGACTCAGCCGCCTGAGCAATATATTCTTAGCTTCGATCTCGCCTTCTTTCCACTTGGTTAGATCATCATAATATTTGTCCAACAATTTGTTAAATTCTATATCGGACTGGTCATGTTTATTTAATGGCTCCGTAGGTCGGATTGCTTGCCTTATTTCTTCGAGATAATGAAAGATGTGTGACAAACGACCTTTCTTGATGAGAGCAGCTTGAAGGTCGGATTCCCAGTCTGGGAAGCTGGTCCCAGGAGCTAGAATGATTGCTGCAGTTTTATCCATCATGCGAGAGAGCAGGGAAGAGCCCGGGCTCATAACCTATTGTTATTATGAGGAGAGGAATTGCATACAGACAGTGGCTTTTATCAATATGTGCTTGACACTACTATGAAGTGGACGATGATATGTGTTCGCTTTATTAGACTTGTTTTCCAATAGTTGCTATCTATATGAAGGAGAATACTCCTATTTATACCTAAAGCTCATCTGTCTCATTGCTAGTAGAATATTCCATCTTTTGATGTAAGATATTTCATCATATGCTGTAGAATAGGTTACATTCTTGTTCTTATCATCCACATCTAGCTGTCTATTATGTCACTACACCAACCACATGCTGTATAGATTTCTATATCATCTAATAAAGCTTTTCTAATTGGCTGAGTGATTTCACTCCATAACACCATTGCCCGTACCAGATCGATTTAATAGCAAACTAGATATTGATTTTATGATAGACCTCCTAGCAAAATCAAAAATTGACGCAAGGTATATGATGGTAGTGGATGACCGATTAAAAGGTAGTGTTGTAGTTGAAGAAATAACTAACATGAAAGCCGAAGACTGCGCTAAAGTTTTTCTTAAGCTTCATGTGAGGTACCATGGATTCCCAAACCATATAACTCCGGATAGAGGATCGAATTGGGTCGAAGATTTATGGACGGAACTGTGTCTGCTAACAGGAATGAAACAGCAACTTTTAACAGCTTTCCACCCTCAGATAGACGGGGCTACTGAAAGGAAAAATCAGGAACTATTAGCATACCTAAGAGCATTTAATACTTATGCACAGTTTGACTGGAAAGGTCTGCTGCCCTGCGCAATGCTAGCATTAAATAACAGAAGTTCGAATGCATTAGGCATGAGCCCATTTTTCGCTGAATATGGCTATCATATGGAACCGATTCAGCAGATAGAACAAAACAGAAATCCATCAAGACCGGCAAAGAATGCGCAAAGGTTCGTTGAAAGACTGAGAGAAGCTGAAGAGCTTGCGCAGGAATCTATGGCGTCATCACAGCATAGAATGGAAGACTACGCAAATCGAAGCCGCAAAGAAGCAGAGACATTCAAAAAGGGAGATCTCGTATGGCTGAACTTAAGGAACATAGAAACGCCACAATTATCCAAAAAGCTTTCTTGGATTAATGCAAAATATGAAGTTGTCAAAGTTGTCGATTCCCATTCTGTAGAGTTGAATACACCGTCAGGCATTTGGCCCAGATTCCAGGTCGATCTATTGAAAAGAGCCGCTACTTACCCATTACCATCACAAATTATTGAAATGCTCAGCCTCTTCCAATAGTACCTGAGACCTCTGAAATCGGACGACAAATTACGAATAACGAACCGGAACCGGAACAATTTGTTGATAGGATTTTAAGGGCTGAAAAAAGAAGAGTTGGTCGAGGTCATCATTGCTTAGTTTTGGTGAAATGGAAAGGATTTGCAGAGCCAACCTGGGAACCAAGGGATAATCTTAATGATACAGAAACATTAGATATAATCGAAAAGAAATATGGCCGTGTAGATAATGTTGGCGAAGATAAAGGATCATTTATAGGGCGACGAAAACTCACAAAGCGTGCATTACTGGCGCGCTCTACCATTGATCAGAGCGTGTAGAATATTTTCACAAGCTTGATCTGTGAAATGGGAGAGGAGAGGTAATGTTACAGGATTACTGCCTTTTGTGGTTAGAATCGGATTTGTCCGATTCCATTTGTAATGATTGTTTACATGACATTATTTGGTATCCAAGTTCGGGTGGGTTACGAAATGCTCAGCATATCCTTAATCGCGTATTTCATGTAGTCCTTTCGTTATACAGAATATAAACTCGATTTTGGATTCACTTGTGCGAACAGCCAGCGTGACCAGTCCTTTTACGATATACCAGAGAACACCACCAGGAGGCGGGCCACAGCACCTTCCATCGTTTGCGTGTTTTTATAGTGCCAGCTGCACTCTCGCAAGAGAAATGTTGGCGCACATAAAGCTCAATTCGTAAAACTCTTTGCCAAAATTCAAAATTTCATGATCCGTCTCATGTCCATCCCAAAGAACCGGCTCCCAGATTTGTGCGCCACGCTTTGTTTCGTTCTTCGGAAGTGAATATCGACGTGGGCGTGTATTTGATGGCTAGCTGAGGCCAGATAATAGATGATGAGAGGTGTGATCATTGGAATGAGGATGTACTAAGTCGTGCTTGTAAGCTTGAGACTTAGGTTGGAGTCGAACTCGTTGGGAGCGAAAATTTGACATGGCGGAGAATTTTGAATTAATGCCTCTTGGAATAACTTCTTTGGTATTGCGAATTTTGACTGAACTTGGCTCTGGGAGAATATTCCACTCCCAGGTTCGTAGGGGACTCCGCTGACAGGTGTTGAGAAAAGTCCCCTAAAGAATAATGGAAGTCCAGAGAACCGGGCATGAATTGATGATGACATGTGTCCGCATCTGCCGGGTATTCCGACATCCACACTAGCGCCGAGGAACAACCATGAACTATAATCTCTGACAAAGCTCTTCATCGCGTCCGTAGAGGTTCCTGGTGACCTCATTAAGGGTCTATTTCCACTGCCAGAGATCACACTCTGTCCCAGGGGACTCCTGGTCATATCTGGTCTATTCTTGTCGGGTATAGCAGTTTGAAGTGGCGAGGAAGTCTATCCTGGGATGCACTGGGGTGGCCGAGCATCAGTGGAAATTTGGCCCAGTCTCTGCTAGTCAGCGCGGAGTGCGGACTGCTCGCAACACTAACCGTTACGTCCAATGTCGATTGACGGAGCAACCTCTTAACTTGGAGTTTCATGGCCCCTGGTCTTGGCAAACATGCATGCAGATCTAGGGGGAGCTGTGGCATGGGCCTTTCCAGTCTTATATCGCCGTGGCTATGGACATAAATTGATGCACGAGACTTGAAAACATCCATCCTCCCCCCACAGAACACGCGGTGGAGAAATTCTCCGTCACAACCGGGGCCAAGTTCCCACACGACTTGTGGGATGGCCAGCTTTAGAGCATATTGTCGAGAACAGATGTATAGATTGCAGCTTTGGATGAGGGATTACAGGCCAATGCGTCTCTGCTCGGATACGGGCATCACCCATGCTAGAGCCAGTCAAAACTTCATTAAGTATTGTCAGCCTAATCATGACTAGTTCATGGTGTCACCCAAAATTCTCCGAACAACTCGACGCTGCGGGACATTGATGAGGCAAATTGGATCGTTAAGGGATAGACGACGCTTTAATGATGGAAGTTGCAGGTAGACAAGCAGATATCTAGGTTCCGTGCGAACTAGAGTCACGTGGCTGGGTCATTGTGGCGAGAGCAATCTTGATCCAACATTCATTCTCTCGCCCCCGTGTATCTAGGTCAGGTGATGCCCTGACATAAGGCGATCTTGTTCTTGGGTAAATTTGTATCAGTGTATTTTTAGGATTATGGGGCTTGTGGATAACATCCGAGAAATCAACTTTCATCTTGATTTCAAGAATCAAGAGGCATTCTGTGACACTGCAAACACCGCCATGGTTGGATGGTGCAGTGGTACTTCATGTCGGCCAGTTTCTCAAGTAAGGCCTGGATAGCTGGGACACATACCACTAGAGACGGGGGATGTCTGCTTCAAACCTAGCATAGCTGGACCACATTTCTCGCGGAGCTGGTGTGCTTGGATAACCACAGGTTTGAAACTTACCTTCGGCGGGTGCTCATACGAAGTAGACCATACTGTTTGAATAATCATATTTCATGGTTATAATTGCGCATGAAGCACGGTGAGAGTGTCTCTAACGAAAAGGGTCATCAAGTATGTACGCATAGTACTGTCCATGTGACATTCCTAGATAGCTGCGCACACTTTAATTATTCAAAAAAATGCTATTACATCTAGTTATATAATCCTCAAGCCGATACCAATTTGTTATTGACCACTAACATTCTGTGACCTACTAATGCAGGAGTGCATTAGCATTAGTGAGCATGAGGTAGACCTTGGGTATAGGTTGAGCCATAATTTTTTGTTTGCTACATTCAATAATTCTACAAGCTATTGATTATTCAGCTTCATGGCTCGGTTTTGGTACTCCTGTTCAGCATACTGCAGTTCGGAACCATGGTTCTTGGTGTGAGGTGGGTAATGCGACGGTTGAATCTCGTGAACCTAATCGTGGAGACTGATCGACTGAAATTTCATCGCTCCAACTTTGACAGTGCCGGTCTGGACTAGAGCAATTTGATGATTTTTAAGTGTCTCGATTCCCTAATTTGACTGTGGATTTGGCTCAAGCTGAAGATCACAATGATTAATAAATCCGTTTCTTTCCTCTAACACCATAGCCCATTCTTCGGCGACGGACACCTTTATCGTGTAGCTGTACCTGGCTTGAATTGAGGACATATCAGCAGCCGCTGTCAAAAAAATAGAGGTTGACTTACTAAGGTTATAAGTCTTGCGTTTAAAATTGTAGTACAAAAAAGTCTGTCCAGATTCATTGAGGTTGATGACACAATCTAATCCCCTGTTACTGAGGACGTGATCCCGTAGTTCAACAATTTGTTTCGCCCCAAATGTAGTTCCTGTTGGACATTCAAATTTTGCGCCATCAGCCACTGAATCGAAACTCCTCGTGAGTGCGCCAATGGGAGCCAAGTTTAGGGCCATCAAGAGATGTGCAGCTGCAAACTCGAAAATCTCACTGGTGTAAATGTTTACCTGGGCCGAAGAATAAAAGCATTAAAGTTGGCAGGCAAAGGAGGATTGCGATGCTCTCCCCATCCATACTGGAGCGACAAAGTCTTGTGCCACTGTTTGACGGTTAGAGAGTCATGTGCGCATAGACACTGGAATAGCTTGGTTGAAGCTTTGCATGGAATACATGGCCATGCATCTTGTCTAGAAAGATGGTGGGCCTGCGGATTAAAATATGGTGTTGATCCTTGGCGAGAGATTGTGTGCTGCAGTCATGATTATTACCGTGTCGTATCTAAACCAACTTGATCGTATATTCTGTGGCGTACACGCACTCGGTCGATTCTAGAAAAAGCTTATATTTCAATTAATCCTTCAATTCTCTAACTGTTTTGCCCAACATGCCTCGAAGATCGAAAGCTTGCTTGCTTGTTGCAGTGTAGCCCTAAACATCTAGACTAGTTACTGGAGACAGTTGGGTGTGAACGTTGACATTGGAAGATTTGTAGTCTCAAGGCCATGGTTGAAAGACGATAGTCCCTAGTTGCTTGAATGCTACACGTATTGCCAGCCCAGAGCTTTTCTTCAGAGCGAAAGTTGCTGGTGGCATTGACGAGACTGTTGCCGGCAATTTTTCGACACCAGCCAGGGTCGTTGTTCAAGGATCTGGCAGCCAAGAGTTCTATCGGAGCCCAGTTTAATCTGATTTCCTTGTCAGGTTTTGGTCTCGGAAAGATTGCAGGTACTGTGTATTGGGTTAAATTTCTTCGACGAAACCCTAGCAGCTATTATATTAATTATAGCAATTTCCTTTCTCACCTTGCGATTATATAGGACATGCAGGTCCTCTCTTCCTGCAAGCCAAGGATACGTTTGCTTCAACTTATTCCTCTCACCACTCCTCATTCAATCATACACCCAAAGGAGCTCTTGCCCTTCATGATCTTCCCAGACCCCAACAGCTAGATTTAAAGTTTGCATATATTCACGGGCCATGACTCGAGGTAGGATTCACTCCTAGGCGCCATGAATCTCCAATTTGCTGCTATAAACTTCTGAGCATTTTCCGCATGACTTCCTGACAACGTTTGCCCGCGAAAATAAACGTCTCACACGACTCGACCGCTACACGCGCAGTGCAGAAGTTGGCCGACTACGGGACGCTTCACTCCCGGAAAGGCCCAGATTAGTCTTCTAGTCGAAGTAGTATATTAACCTTTCCGTTGGCATACTTGCTATCGAATCAGTCCCCAGTTTCCAAACAAGTGCCCACGACGCGAAAAATACCTTTCTGTCCCGAAAAGCAATGCATAAACGGAGGATGCAGTTCTTTGGGATGGACGTGAGAGGGATCAGGACAAGTTGATAAGATGATGCAAAGGAGAGATGTAATCCTCATCGGACGTGGAGTTTCGAATTTAGAGAGGGAATTTTTATAAATTGAGCTTTGTGCGAGTCAAGGCTTCGGTTGCGAGAGTGCAGCGGACACTAGAAAAACACGCAAACGATGGATGGTGCTGTGGTCTGCCTCCCGGTGGTGTTCTCTAGTATAGTTAGAGTAGCCTGGGCATCTACTCCACTTGGGAAGGAGACATCTCAGACTACATTTCGCGCGGAGAGAATTCAGTGGATGATGAAGATATGTCTGGATAACTCAGGGTTCTTGAGACGTTTCTCTGGTTGGGTATTCACGGATGAGGGTTGACTTGGGGTGAAGAAAAAGCCGCTACAACTTCGCAGTGGTATTTGCGAATGAAATCCGAGGCATGATTGCTCTTCTTGTATGTTGAGTCATCTATTCTCTACTTTTCCTCCGATATTGTGTCATAGCTAGGTAGCTGCATACGCAATTAAATGATTTAAAAAAATCGACAAAGTACAACTTAGCGCAGAAATAATAGAAACCCGGCAAGCAAGTCCTTCATCAATAACTTCAAATACTGACTACCTGACTTTTCCCTGTAATACGTATTCTCAACGTTATATTAATTTTAGCCTTTTGACTTTGGAGGAGCTTCGAAAGGTGATTTTTTTTTTTTTTTTGCATCAGATTTTAATTGCGTTTGCAGCTAACTAGCTATGACACAATATCGGAGGAAATGTACAGAACAGATGACTCAATTTACAATAAGTGCACTCATGCCTCAGATTTCATTTGCAAGTACCACTGCGAAGTTACGGCGGCTTTTTCTTCACCCCAAGTCAACCCTCATCCGTGAATACCCACCCAGGGGAACGTCTCAAAAACCCTGAGTTATCCAGACATGCCTTCATCATCCTCTGAATTTCTTCCGCGCGAAATGTAGTCTGAGGTGTCTCCTTCCCAAGTGGAGTAGGTGCCTAGGCTACTCAAACTATACCAGAGAACACCACCAGGAGGCGGACTACAGCACCATCCATCGTTTGCGTGTTTTTATAGTGTCCGCTGCACTCTATTCGAAAGGTGATGAATTGACTATGAGAGGTACTCGAAGAAGATAAGCCGGTGGAAGTTGTCAGTTTTTACTCATTTCGCGTGTATTCAACTATCTAGCTATGAGATAAGTTCAGTGGCTCCATTCCCGACAATCTTCGAACATTCCAATTACCTGCCTCTCGCGCTCGTCGCATACATTTGGAAAAACGAGATCGAGCTTCCGGCATTCTTATCATGCCGCCTGTTCGAAAAAAGCGTCGCAATGCCAAGTTGGGCTACACGAGATTCCGCCCGAGGGCTTTCGATGAAACGGCCGGCCGTGCTCAGTCTCCGAAATGCGTGGAGATGGGCGAGGCTACAAGCAAAGGGAAGGAGAAGGCCCTTCTCACTATCTCCGAGTCCGATACTGACATGATTGGGTCAGTCGAAATTGTTTGAGGTAATTCGTCAAGCAATCTCCATCCTCCACGGGATTGGAGAATCGTCCAAATCTCCTCCGACCGCGCCAAAACTGTCGGAGAACGCTGCACCAAAAGCGGTGCCTAAACTAACATCGCAGTCGAAGGCTACCACGAAAGCAGACTGCCCTCCAGAGCTCCGACCAATTCTCGAAGCAGCCCTTCACCCATTGACAAATGGGACAAACTGTCAATTTTTAGACTCAACAAGAGACTTCCTACGCGCCGCCATGGCGCAATACAAGGCCATGTGCCCGGCCACTACAGTCAGACCCCTGTTAAGCCGATATTGCCGATTATACGATATTTTTTCCGGAACGCACTTGGTTCCCGCACATTTACCGATTACACGATTATCGTTCTTCAACCTCTGAATACCGTCTTAACCAAGGTTTTTTTACTAGACTGGTGCTAGTGATGCCGGCAAAAAGGGAATCTCTGTAGAGCAAGGACGTGCTCGGCGACGATGGGCGCACCGCCAGGTCCCAAAACCAACACAAAAACAGGGCATTGAGTGCTTCTTCGCTGACTACAGCCATGGATTAAGCCAGTCCACAGTCTCCGAGTCCGTGAGCAAGGTATTATTCAGAACTGCTGAGTATTCTACAGACAATACTGGCTCCGCTTTGTTCCACAAGCCATTGAAGAGGGTACAGATGCACAATCAAGTGGCCATATTCGACTAGCACTTCGCTGCATCTTGCAGAGTTGGAATAACAAAGTTACAAATACAACGATTCATAATTGCTTTCGGAAATCGACTCTTATTCCCCAGCCAATTGCTCCTCCCACGTCGGTACTTCCGACTGGACGTTCTGAATTGTTTCATGAGGTGGTCAGAACAGGAGACATGCGAGATTCAATGGCAATAGACCATTTTCTTCCTCCGATTGAGGGGGAAGGGAGTGTGATGCTTGACGAGGCAATGATCTTACAGGAGGCGATGGGAGAATATTTGGGAGCAGATCAAGACGAAGAAGAAGAAGAGGTACAAGACGAACAGCCTTTGCAGACAGCAAAAGAGGCCGAAATGGCTCTGAAAGTGTTGATTGAGATACTGAGAGTCAAGATTTTCTTAATTCGAGCTATTTGAGGGTATTAGAGCGATTAGAGACGGCAATGGGGAGGGTAAAGGAGGCATCAAAAGTACAAAGTAGCCTAGATAGCTAGATTAGGTAATCATATCCTTTCAAACGATATCCTCTGTATGACGATATTTTTCAGGGCCCCGATTACATCGTCTTAACTGCGGTCTGACTGTACACCACTCGTCCTTCCTCCTCGCCAGGCGTACCCTACTGCGAGAGCTCCCGCAGCCCGGAGTCCCAGTGCTGCCTGTAAAAAGCAGCTAGGCTACCGTTGCGAAAAACGGACTGCGACGAAGGGCGGACCCTTCAGGAAAGGCCATACCGCAACCCGCAACTAGAGGCCCGGGGGGAAGGACGGCGAGAAGGCGAAAGTTTACACAAGACTCTTCGTCTCAGCAACGAGCACCCCGGGCCCAAGCTTTCACCTGCATGCGCACGGCAGGCAATAGAGGATTAGCTGCGGTGCATGCTTGGTAAGGCCAGCTCCTTCCACGGACTCAGAATCGTCTTTGCGATTGGGGCAAAGCCAAAAAGAACAGGGCAATGGCTCCGTGTTGCGCCTTCGAAACTGGCGGATAGCAACGCCAAACTAAAAGTAGCTTCCGACCTCATCGCCTTTCGGATGGCGAATGTGTGCATCCTGAAAAGATCTACATTATCACGGGTTGATTTCACGGAATAATAACAGGGGTTAGAATGACGGCTTACTAGTAGTAAACAAACCTTGCAGGACTGAGTAGGGAAAGGTAACGTAACACTGAACTACGAGCATGTATATAATAAAGCGTAGCCTACAGTCGAGCTGCGTTCTTCACGCAACGTCTTCTCAATATTATTCTCATTCCAGATATTCCCTCTCTTCCTTGTGAAGACCACTTCGAGCCCATACTCGTATCAGATTACGACGTGCCCTCTATCTCTTCTTGTGGAAGACCTTGACTCTCAGTTCACTGACCCTCTTCCTCTCCTTGTGGAAGACCTTGACCCCCTATTTACTCACACTTGTACCCTGTGGACAAATAACATATACACTCCTCGAGAGTTGATCAGATTTTGGATGTACGGCACATAGACAAAATGCTAGTGCCATTATGGTCTCACACGGTCAGGTCGCCCTGGAGCTGAGGGGTAACAGAGTATTGATGTATATAGGCGCATAGATATCCTACATTTAGGGGAGATAGAATTCACGTATTAGTCTCAAGCTCTACACAAGATCCATCGTAGTTAGGAGCCACGAGACACCACGTGATGACATTCCATTCTTACACCCACACCCCGACATTTGCTAGGTACCCAACACGCGCCCAGAAACCTCAAATGTGCCAGCGACCATCAAAATACTCGACGGTACTAGTACGGTCAATGCTGAGTGGGTCTCAGCCGAGATCCACTCGAAAACTCGCATGAAGCCAATCCAGGTGCGACCAGACGAGGCGTGCCGTCCTTGTGCGCCGTACAGAAGCTGGTATACTCTTTTTGCCCGGAATCTGGCCCCTCGTGCAGGCTTGCGCATCTTCGACGAGTCTGGAATGGCTGTAAAGCACTAGCCTCGACGCAAAATTCAGCACTTTTATCACTGCCTCGGCTTCGACGCCACTAATTGTTGCTCCCACGCTCTGGCCTGCCGGATCAACGATACGTTCCGCCGCAGGGTGCAAAGCTACCTCCAAGTCTCGCAACTGTGGTTGTCCTCACTGTCTGGATAGTCGAGACTGCTTGGCTTGACCGACCCGAGCTGGCCCGATAACCAAGAAGGAATTTGTTAGACATTTGGAAGTATCTAAGGCTTATTTGGTGTTTGGATCACATTTGGATTTATTGGGTCCAGTAAGAGACTACGTTAAATTAGCTAGTTAAACGCACGGTCCACCTAGAGAAGTGATAACTTCTGGGGATCGATGCTCAGAAGAAAAGAATTAAGTTGTTTCTACTGAGTTATTGATACCCGTAAATATTCTTCACCTGCTACAGGACAGGTTCCCCGGTTTCCTGATAGATTTGGTATTCATTCGACAGACTAGTCAACGAGAGTTCGCTGCTGGAAGGAAGGACGAAGCAGAAAAATAGCATGTCTCGAAAGAAATGATGATATCGGGTGGATCAGGCTTTGAGGCCTTGAGCCCCAAGTTACAGGCGTGATATGCGAGTAGCGCCTCAAAAATTCAGTAATGACTTCAACAAATTTGGAGGAGGGGCCCATAAATATGGAGGAAACCTGTTAACTCATCTCTAGCTCTCGGCATGGATTTAGAGATCTTATCATTTAGGAGGTGTGACGGACGAGAGAATGTGCAAAAAATACATTGTTTGGGTCCTACTTGAGAGAGTCCTCTATTTTTCGCTTTTCGATTTGTCATGGTTCTCGGGTTTAAATTTATTCCTACTTGCGTAGTGGTTCCCTTGGTCGGAACAAGTTGGGCGTGTCAAAGATATGGCCTTAGTTGTGAACACCGGTCTTTGATCCTCAGGGGGTTGCGAGTATTATCGAGGGCCTAAAAATAAAAACAAACATGTTCAGTGCTGAGTAAACGTGTTTAATGACTGTTTAGATGTTGGAACCCTCATATTCTACATTTAATCCGCAAACAGCATTATGAGATATGTTGACGTGCACAAACGGTCAACCCTGCTTCATGAGTACCTACCAAAGGGACTCTAAGACACTTGATTATCCAGGCATGCATTGGTCATCCATGAAAACCTACACCGCGAGAAATGTAGTGAAATATTTCTGGATTCGAAGCAGCTGATGTACGAGTTATCCAGAATCCATTTGAGACCGACCCAGATAATGTACCAGCGCATCATCCAACCATGACGGTGTTTGAATTGTTGTCCGCACTCTAGCAATCGAGCCATCAACGCACAGAAAGCTCATTTTGTAAAACTCGTTGCCGAAATTCAAAATCTCATACCTTTCACGATTGTACTCGCTGTATGTTCCTTCTTGTCCACCTGTCCAAACCCTTTCCACGCCCATCTCAAGAACCTGCCTGCCAGATTTGTGTACCTCGATTTATCTTCTCTAGCGTGTATGTGGAGGCCATCAAAACGAGGTTGCATTTGCGTACTTGATGAAGCTTTCGTAGGAATCGGTCTCGCGTGAGGTGAATGAATGACGTGGTCGGGAGTCTTGAATGATTGTCTCGGTGGCAAATTTCCTTGGTCTTGCGAAATTTGGCTGAAGTTGGCTCTGGCGGAATATTTGGCTCTTAGGTGCCTATGGACACAGTAGATAGGTGTTCAGTCTATACCCTTCAAGATCTAGAATTGTCTAGATGCGAACATCATAAAGGGTTCGAGGCTACTTGCATGTCGATGTGAGGATGAAATTGATTCAAGCCGGTGATTAGTGCAATCACGACGTCTCTGCGCGTTGTTTTTCGCTCAGGGACGAGCCAACGCCATTCCTCCCCATCATCTCGACAAAGTCTCTCACCTTTAGCGTCTATCATGACTAAATTTTTGCTCATAGAGAATATTTCACACCCGGGTTCGCACTGAAGACCTTGAAAAAGCGTTCGGCCTTCGTCCTCCTACCAGTAAGACGCTGCAGGCCCGAGTCTACCGTGATGATATACTCTCGAGAGACCTGGTCCTCTACCTGCTCCTTGTCGCAGGATCAATTAAAGGTTGTATTAGGACTTTTTGTCATAGAGGTTGTTTTGTAGTCGGGCAAATCCCACATTTTTCGTGCCGCTCGGGGTGCGTGAATTTGCTCCCTTTTCATGACAAAACATATCATCTAGGCCAATGCGCAACCCTGACCTTGGCGCTGAAGGTCCAAAGGGGACACGTCTGATAGCAGCTGAGCACCGTCCACCGGTCTATGTGTTGAGGACGACGCGGATGGCTCAATTGGCTTACGACACACGTGCCACGTTGCCGGCAAAGACGAATTCTTCACCTTCCAGTGGTGCCGGTGTAATCGCTCAGTATGCTCTGCATATCTGGGATAGCCAAGAAGAATCGCATCCGAATCGAAGTCGAAAGCAACCTCAAGCATATATCCATTTGACAACTTCTCGACAATACCTTTCTCACCATTCTCATCTGAGTCCTCAACCTCCTTTTAACCATACCCCATCTCGCCTCTACGACCAATAAAGAAGTTACTCCAATTGCAAACAGGAGCTTGCCCCATTAATTACCGGCCATCACTCACTACAAATTTACGACGCTACGTATACCCGCAAGGAGGAAATCAAGTCATAACATACAAAGCTCGGGTCATGGTTTATTGGGGACTAATACTCTAATGGGGTTCTACATCTTGAGGAAGGATAGGCGGCTGAGATGTGGTGCGAGAGGGGGAACGGGTCTCTGGAGACGATGCTGGGACTGACATTTTCGAGGGGTTTTCAACTTTGGAACGTTTGTGGGCGCCAAGACCGAGATTTCGGCTAATTAGCCAGGAGGGCTTCTTTTGTCGATGAGTCAACGGCACTCCCCAGCGCCCTGGACGGCACAAAAGAAGTTAGGCTAAGCTACTATACAGCAATTACGCTCTGTCAAGACTTTTCTGACATTTCAGCACGACCTTAGGGAAGGAGTTGGAAGGAGGCTAGAAAGGCAGAGTGCGAATTTCCCGAGGTACACACAAGTCTGCAGCGCCCAGCTGGCCGGCCTTTTCAAACGCTTCAGAAGAGTCACTATGTCTTCGGATTTAGTCCTAATGTCGGTATTAGGAGACCTCCGCACCCAGTGGTTTTTGCGATTTTTCCCGGCTGCCATACACCCGCAAATGGCCATCGTTTCGTTGGTTGGAGAGGGGACATAATGAAGGGCAAAGGGCTCCTCTAAGTGTATGATCGAATGAGGACTTGTGAGGGGTGGTACTGTTTGAGGGGAGCTGTATGGGAGGCATAGGAGGGGATATACTACTGGCATAGGTATCCTTGGCCTGTAGGCAGAGAGGACCCTTATGTCCTACATAGTCTTAGACTCAGACAGGACAATAAAATGATTTAATAATAATAATAAACACGTGCCACGTTTTTCGGCGCCAATTTTACCTCAAAGGAATCTTTCAGCATACAGTCGAGAGCTATCGAGGTATGGGAAGAAATATTGAATTACAAATCCTCTAGCCATCGACGTGTGCCCATGTCAATCGGTGTGTAGATTCAGTGCCGAATAGATTCTGGGGGAAGGATTTTTTTAAATGTTTCTGGCTTATAATACTGGAAAAATACGCTCTTTAGATATCTCCCAAATCAACCAATAACTGTCAGAGTGATTGAGGATACAGGGATAAATACGTCTAGCCAACAATAAGATTGTACAAATTGAGACTGATAACTAACCCGCTTGAAAGACAAATAATTGGTGTAGGGAGATTCGGCACAATCAAATTACATAAAAAACTTTCTACCAAGTTTTGGTGACTTCTATTTTTGTATGTATTGATGCAGCTCGATAGTGGAAAACACTCTATGACTAAGTGATTCAAGCCTAGCTAAGATCGGCCCAAAGAATATCGACCCAGAGCAGGAGCAATACTTGAGCCATGCAAACTCCAAATTTAAGATCAGCTCGCAATATTAGCGCCGAGGAACAAAGCGACCATTTATGAGCACCACTCGCCCTTGCAACCAATTGCAATATTTGTGCTCTTCCAAATCTCGACATGGTCTTCATTAATTCTCTCCATGATGAAGATCAATGAAAAACCTTGAAGATTTTGTACCAATCAGCCTATCGCCCGTATAAGCTGTATCATCTTCCTACCGGAGACACACTTGTAATTGTACAATCGGTTCTATTAAAATGACAGGCTCCACTATCACAAACTTGTGCAGTGTATTTATTCTGAATGACTGTAATTTTAGGGTTATGCACACGATTTAGACTCGCATCTCAATCAATGGCTTATCAAATGTTCTCAGTTTGAGAAGCATACTCCTGGAATCTTACTAGTTGGGGTGGATTCTTTATATATTTATCCTGAAAATCCTTGTTAGAGGAATGCAGAGTCACAATCGGGGTTATCAACAAGAACCTTAATTTAGGATATCGAGTATCGGCATTCTATATTCAATTTTGATTATCTCTTATCCCTACCTTGCTTTCATTGAAATTCTATTTTCTTCATCTGGGGAAGAGTTCCAAGTTCTCACAAGTGTCATCATGGCTAAGTGCCGGCGGTTGCATCTCGACATGCTTGTACAATGTCAGGAAAAACAATCTTCTCTCCTAAATTATCGAAGACACTTCTATAATCGAATATAACTAGGAGGTATGACTAGAAAGCAATTTACAGGGCGATATTGTATCCATCAGGCCATTTTTCCGACACTCGATATGAAGTAGAGGCTAGACTAGAACTAAGCTCAGCTACTTTTTTCTCAGAGATAGCCTGTTAAGATACAGATATGGCTTCGATTCTCATCCAGAAATGTCGTAGTTCATCCAGTAATAGATATGCACAGCCAGTTAAAGGCCTTTAGCTAGCTGAGCTATAAAAGGTTTGCGCCAATCTTTAATCAAGTGATACATATACTGAAATTTAGATTTTAGTCACGATAAAAACTAATTTTCGGACGTTCTAGAGACAGTCAAGGAGCGATGTCCAATAGTTCCATTAAAGAACTGCATGGGAGCAATTTAATTATCGATAGTATTAAAAGCATGATCTGCAAAGTAATGAAGGAGATGTTTCGAGACTTGAGATACTATTATGAAAATTCATTGGTTAGATAACTAAGCTATATTTAGATTCGACGAGGTAAGAGTGATATGGATAGTCCTTTTCTCAGTGAGGGCGACACTCGGTCTCTATCATCTTTGAATTGACAATGTTCATGTTTGATCATGGTTCATAGATCAAGCATTAGTGCATCTTCTTTGATATTGAAAATATTGATGCATCTTCCTTTATACTAGAAGTTTTGATGTTCATTCGTAAATAAATAGCCAGTATCGAAACGACTTCTTTCGTCCTCTTTCGCTCCATGGTTGTGAGTATTGAGCTTTCGGTGGTGGTAGGGGCACGGTTAGGACCCCTTGAAGTGATATCTATCATCCTCACTGACGACACCTGAGAGCGACAATGACGCGATTAGTCGCACTCAGTTACATGGTTGGGCCACGTAGCTCTGCTGCTATTCCAACACAGATTCTCTCAGGCGACTTTTCTTGCGTAAAAATATTCGGCAGGGGTGGGGAGAGGGGGGTAAGAGTCAGATTTCAGCGCTCCAAATGGTAGGATGTAGACATAAACTAGACAGAAAATTTTCTGTTAGATGCCGGATATAACCCTAAAAGGCAAGGCAGTCGGGTTGTGTATTTCATTATCATTAGAGACGCAAAAATGAGCGATAAATTCATCCATACCGTGACCCTATGCGCCAGCTTGTTCTCCAACCATCATGTTAGTGGGTATCCACAATAACCGATTTTTTGCCTTTGTCGACCAACACGGACTCTCACTGAGATGAACGATGTTTCAAAGAACATGCGCACGATATGCGATCTTGCTCAGCCTTTGGTAGGTTCTCCCACTGACGCAGCTTGCAAACTATCAGGTACGGTCGGTTTCTTTTTTTCTTTCTTGGCCCAACGGAGTCCACAAGCATTACAAAGGGTTTTAGGACCACTTGGTCCTTTCCTCCATTCTGGGGAATCAAGGGTACCTTGGCAGGTTAATAAAGATGATACATTCATTGATAAAGTGGGACTTACCACAATCTGTGCAGACATATTCGTCAGGTAACTTGGATTTTTTCTTGTCACACTTAGACTCTTTATCAAATGGTATGACGATGCCAGCATCCCCCTTAATTAGTACAGGGCTTTGAGCACCGGTGCTTATGCCTAAACTTCTTTCCCCATCATGATATCGTAATCCAGTCATCATCTCGATAGTTTCGACGTGAGAAATCCCGTCAAAACGAGCCATTTTGTCTCTTATTGAATCGGGTTTTAAGCCGGCATTAGATTTCTCCAATGCTTGTCGGGTTAGGGGGAGATTAATTACTTTTGCGGGCGGTGGCATGGCTATGCCATTAGGGCTCATGGGTTTGGGGTATTTGATTGGACGATTATCAACGGTCCTACCTGAGAAGGTGGTGTCTGATTTGTCGGAATGAACCTCTGATTGACTCAATCTTTTTGGCCAGTTTAAGTGTAGTTCGTTCTCTTCTTCGGCCTCTTCTTTGCGTAAGTCATTAATGCGCTTCATGAGCCGTTGGTTCTCAATCTTGTGCTCGAGAAACGAGTCTAAGAGTGCCGAGTTTTTTGTCGGGTATGGACGAGCCATCATGAAGAATCCGCGACAGGTGCCCAGGTTTCCGGCATGATCGTAAGTTGTAGCATCAGAGGCCAAGTGCGGGTGACCATGTGATTCGAATATGGCATAGGTATCGTCCTTTTTCCGAAAACGATAAAAGAAGCGAGAAGAGCGACCGCTTGCGATGGATTCATTGAACTCACGGATAAACATTCCACTATCATCGGGATGAACATAATCCACAATGAAATTCCCCCTCAGTTCGTCTTTTGTGTAGCCCGTTAGCTGTTCGCCGCTAGGCGAAATATAGACAATTCTGCCGTCGGGCGTTAGGATATGAAGGAAATCTTGTATTTCTTCCAATATACGTTGTGACCAGTTCCTTCTCTTTGTGAACTCGGTGACACCATTCCCGCGATCTTGGGCTGGGGCGAAGCCGTTGTTGGCAAGCAGCGGCCCAGTACCAGTCATTCTATTTTCAATAAATGTAAGCTCTGAGGAAGGCCTGGCAGCAGATGAGGCTCCCTCTGTAGACTGTGTGGTTGTTAGGTGAGAGGCAAAGGCATCAAGGCCCGAGCTGTCACTAAATCTATGCTCTAGACCGAGAGGTATGTCGTCAAAATCCGCCAAAATGCTATTCTCCGACATGCCATTCATCTCCACATTCTCTGCTTGAGGCTGTAGTCGGGTTAGTCTAGGGCGACTGGCGGATTATTTTGGAGCGATCCTACCTGCAGGGCTGTAGAGCCATCGGGAAGATTGATTCCCATGAAATACATGACAGAATATATTAGTGAGCCGCCGTCAGTGATGGGCCATCTCATGTGGTGTCACGCTGTGGAGAGGGGGGGCGTGGATTACGAACTGGGAGGTTCTGGGACAGCCATCACTAGTTGGGAAGCGATTTAGGAGGTCAATTTACGGGGTCACGTGCGTATAGACCCCCGCATAGTAACCCTAGTGCGCAGGCGCAGCCCTTTCTTTCGGTCGGCCGGAGCTAGGAGACAAGGGGCGAAATGGGAAAGTGGCCAGACGATAGGAAAGAGGCACGGAATTATAGAATGCGGTCTTTTGACCATGTGCATGCGGAAATGAGGTATGATGAGGAAGTTCCTTTTGGTTTTACGAGCATGCACCAGTATACTCCCCTGTGGCCCCGCGCGCGCGCAGCGATGGCTTGCGGCGACCAGGTTTGTACCCGGCCAAGCGCTGCAAGGGGCACAAATAGCAGTCGCGGGACATCAGCTTTGGTGGAATACGGTGGCACATTTGCGCATCCAAGGGTCTGCAGCTTCCTTTCCGCTTCTCGCAGCTCCCGACATGGCAGGCCAGGAGCCGACAGGGCACAGGCCTTGGCGCCCTCGACAGCCCAGGCTGTTGGTCTCGGGGCCGTGACTGAGTTTGAGTGCATACCTGGGAGGGCCATGGCAGTTCCACTTCCTTCTTGCCCGTCGCTCCTAGGCTTAGCAGCGCTTGACTGACAACTGTACAGTTTCCAGTCGCCTACATAGACCCTCCGACCGCTGGCAACTTGCATAGCTGGTCGGATTTGGACCTCGAAGACGCGCGTCACCTTCAGCTAGTTATCTGGACTATTCTTCGCCACGTTGGATTTGGCGAAGTTTGGCATCATCATCATCACGCTCTTTGCGCGTCGACCAGCGATAAGAATTGTCTTGGTGCCTGATGTATGGTTCTTCCGTTTCTTTTTGGGATTGGCGACCCTGCGGCTGCGAGGAAAGAGGTTGGGTGGGGATTATGATTGAGATTGTGATTGTGATTGCGATGGTGATTGCGATGGTGATTGCGATGGTGATTGCGCTGACCACTGGAGATCAAGCGATTATGATAGTCTGTCTCGGCGCCAGTTGTTCCTTTGAGTTTTGGGTCCGAGGGCCTTAGTCGTCCGTCTTACTCCCTGCTCACGCCCCGGAGTGACCTGTAGTGTTGTTAGCCTCGCCCATTAGCAGAATGGCGACTTTCTTTATCCGCGTCGCTCCGGATGTGATATGCGAAGTGATGCTAGGATGAGCAACGACGCCGTCAGCGGTTGGCACTGCCCTTGATAGATTGGCCATGGTTTGGAGGCTCAAGGTTGAGCAAGTCTCCCAACTTGGGCTGGAATATTGCCCAGCAATCCCGTCTCGCTCAGTGTAGCTATTGTGGTCTCTTCAAAGTACCGGTGTCCTAGGTCAGATAGCATAGTGGTATGCCGTACAGACTAATCTACCTTATCATATCTTGAGATATGTATTTAGGCTTTTACATCACTAATTCCTGCGCGCGCACCCTTTTTTAAAAAATGCTGCATCGGTTTGTGCCGACGGGATTAAAAGCTTGGGCACTTATCAATTTAATTATCCAGCCCGTACACAAGATACTGATAGTTTCTCACAGCCAGCCAAATAAACAAAGAACCAACAATCAATGGGATCATTCCTGAACACCGCCTATGTCATATCAAGTATACTACCTCCCCACACACCCTCAACCTAGGCAGCATTGCACGGCGATAATTTTGCAATGAATTATTTAAACCATGGAAATATGTGTCGGTCTACTGTGGTGATTGTGTGAGAGCCACATTTGAGACGTCAGTCCACCTCTCGCACAGAGACAAGAAAACTCAAAATCTGTCAGTGGTATCCCTTACAAATCTACAACTCTCGCTGTATAGTCTCTGGAGTTAAGATTGAGTAACGAATACGTCCTCACTTCCATCAGGATTCTCAACCGCTCTTGCGGCCTAAATTGTCTTCGTTTCATGTAATATCCCCCAGATACAGTTTCTATTTTTTTAGGTAAGAGATTCCGTAGGAAAGAGGGCTAGATTCTGGGGGTAGTTACTGGGCTGAAAGGCTAACTATCATGGAAATTGTATCAGAGATAATTTCTCGTAACATAATAGGGAAGGAGAACTGTGCAACGTGTGACTTGAGCCAGAAAGAAGCCCAATTTACTAATTATTCATTGAGTGAAGAGGTCCAAAGAATAGAAAGCCAACAAAATATAGTTCCACTTTGCGGTTACTAGAGCAGTTGTAGAGCTATATCGACGGGCTGCTGTACAGCTGTCTTGTACGGAGTCCTTTAACACAGAGCACGTTGGAACCAGCGGCAGTTGACCAAAAAGACGCTCGGCAACAGCTTATGCAAGATATATTGCGCGTTTCCCATCACTTGACGCAATCTAGTGATGTCTAGATTCTCAAAACATCTTACCAAGAGCTCGGTTGGCTGGTCATGTTCGCCAGGTGGCAAGTCTAATTCATTGGATTATTTACACCACCACGAGCGGCATACCGCTTTCCTGTGCAACCTAAGAGTTAAGGTAGGAGCTTCTTGAGAATTTCCCACACATCACAGCGTTGCCTTCCGTCTCACCTCATTAACCTACCTGGAGGAAGCGGCCTTCACTATTTTCCACTCACACTCAAGATCCAAAGCGCTAGATGTCGGCTTTTATAGAGAGGATCAAGATCGATGGGCTCATTTCCTTAGCAAGCCTCTTTTCTTAAGTCTTTTGAACTTAAAGTCAAGTCTACTGGGCAGTATAAGATAGATCTTGTAAAAAGACATTATCGCATAGAGACAGGTTGTAGTGATGCAAGATGATGATACAACCTTGAACTACGTCCCATAGATCTAAGGGGACAGATCCCAATGTAGGAGGTGAGAGATAGATGAAGAGATGACTCGGAGCCTGAAGAGATTGGAAATGATCTTTCTACGGCGTCTCGCGCGCCATGACCGTATTTGCAGAAGATCATGCGCTACTAAAAATGAGACCTAGAGGCAAAGTCGTAGTCTTCGCGCTGCTATAGATCTAACGGGAGTTTGAACCGGCTGGCTGGGTGTACTTTTGGCGAGAAGACGGGGGACCGCTGGAATCCCTCATAATTATTCACCATCTAGGGTAGCCTCCGCTACAGCTTCCTGTACATCCTCGTCATCATTGATCTAATTTGAATTTCATTTATCTAGTTCGAATGATTCGATATCTTCTAGCCGTACCCCTTGGTGCGTGCATTGTGAACTATTAAACCACTTTTTTGCTGCTAGATTTATTGATGCCCTGGAACTTGTGCGGGAATAGCCCTGTAGATTATGTCTCTCGATAAACTGGGTCACCACTCGTATCTGAATTTCTTCGATAAACTCATTGCGAGTCGTAATGTTAGAAGTAGCAGTTATTGCTAACCGTATGTGAGGTGAAGAAACCCTGCTGCACTGTATCCAAGTCGAAACATCCCTCATTGGACCCGAGTAAGGCAGGTGTTAATGCTATAATACATTTTTGCTAGTATCTGCTAGGCACTGTACCACTAAAAGATCGGAGTCAGCATCATAACTCCACTCTCATCAATATCTTAGAGTTTATCAGGACCCTTGAGCTGCTTTTCACCTGGGTTGAGAAATAAAGGCATCGGCAACAGACCAGTCTTCTCCGCTTGGGAATCGATTAAATTCTTTCAGGTGAGTAAATTACATTTTCATGCATGAACGACCCGCACAGCGTTGAGATTCTCCATCTTAACGCATTCGTTGCTGTTTCTACATCTTCTACGTCATAAGATCTATGAGTGCCTGACTGCTAGTTTGTGGCTGCTGGGTCCGTGAAAATCTTCTGCAGCGATCAGATGCTCTTACGCATATCTATAACCCGGGCTTATATCCTGACCAGCTTGGTCACTCATCCAGGCCATCATGGTATACGTTAGTTGCTACGCCTGAGCGCGATGCTAAGATTCAATCGTCCACTCATCCTTCTACGCTGTAAATGGAAGGAGATGATTTGCTGGTAATTTAAGATGAACGATAGACAGGAGAGGGTCATGTCGTTCCTTCAGATCTGGAACATTATCATGGTTGTTTGAAGCCAAAAAGCTCCTTATCTTCATCATAATTTCATGACGAGTGTAGAACGAAGAACGGCATGAGAAAGGCTGGGATTCCTATCGCTGGCCGACTTTTGCCAGTCGGAGCGTGGGGAAATATGATCGATACACTATCGTCTAGCCATCAGTTTGTTAGCTTGCGTGTCTCGAACGCAGTAAGCACTTGGATACGGACCGATTCCCTGTAGAAATTTCAGGCTCCGGACCTATCTCAAGCGCTAGATCGGATTGTTGATGGTGTCGAGATACTCACCCTGCAAATTTCACTCAATAATCCAAACCCACATGGGTAATGTAAAATGTCTCGCATTACTGTAAGCCCGTGGCACGTTAAAATGACCGAAGATCGAGATGAGGGACATCGAAGACTGGTGTTCATTCTCGATCCGTCGTCGCATCCGCATGGGGAAAATTTGAGTCGCCCCTGGTTGTTTTTAGTGCCATCGTCGATCGTCACTCCGCCCCGTTGTTGCTGCCGCAGATTGGCAAATGTCAGCTAGGAGCTGCTGTTTGTCTTTAGTCCATCCCGCATTAGTTCGATGAGTTTAAAGCCTCGGAAAGTCCCGCGCATCGGCATCGAAACTGAGGTTTCGATGCCGATGTGAGAGATGCATCAGGACTAGTCGTGCTGGCGACGGCCATTTCCATACGGTTTGCCCACTTCTTTTGGCCGATGGTCGAGAACTTAACGCCGATGCAAATACGCAACATTTACTGGTCTACGATTATAGTCAAGAGCATCTATCGTTGGCTAGCGATTCCGTATAATTTACTTTAGATCTCCCCGGAGGGCAAGACTGACACCTGTACGCGGTGCCCTCTACGAACCTGGGAGTGAAATATTCTCCCAGAGCCAAGTTCAGTCAAATTTCGCAATACCGATTAAGTTGGCCCACGAGGCAATAATTCAAAATTCTCCGCCACGTCAAATTTTCGCTCCCAACGAGTTCGACTCCTACCCAAGTCTCATCAAGTCTACAAGTACGACTAAGTACATCCTCGTTCCAATGACCACTCTTCTCATCAACTATTCTCTGGCCTCATCTAGCCGCCAAATACACGCCCACGCCGATATTTACACCCGACGGAGGAAGCAAAGCGTGGCGCACAAATCTGGGAGACAGTTCTTTGGGATGGACGTGAGAGGGATTGGGACAAGTTTACAAGATGACATAGAGGATGGATACAATCTCGACGGGCGTGTAATTTTGAATTTTGGCAAGGAGTTTTACGAATTGAGCTTTGTGCGCGCCAAATCTTCGCTTGCGAGAGTGCAGCGGACACTATAACAACACGCAAACGATGGAAGGTGCCGTGGTCCGCCTCCTGGTGGTGTTCTCCGGTATAGTTTGAGTAGCCTAGGCACCTACTCCACTTGGGAAGGAGACACCTTAGACTACATCTCGCGCGGAGGAAATTCAGAGGATGATGAAGGCATGTCTGGATAACTCAGGGTTTTTGAGACGTTCCCCTGGGTGGGTATTCACGGATGAGGGTTGACTTGGGGTGAAGAAAAAGCTACCATAACTTCGCAGTGGTACTTGCAAATGAAATCCGAGGCATGAGTGCTCTTACTGTAAATTGAGTCATCTTTTCTATATATTTCCTCTGATATTGTGTCAAAGCTAGATAGCTGCATACGCAATTAAAATCTGATGCCAAAAAAAAAAAAAAAAACAAATTTAGATTTCCCCTCATTACTCGAGCATCAGTGACGGTGATTGGCTCTAGCTGTGAGATTGTGGCACGTTTGGGCGGCTTGCAGCTCATTTGGCTAACTTCGCACAGGATCTGGTCGCTGCTGCTATGAGGCAAGCCTACCTTATCCACTGCACTCCACTTGCCAGCAACCCATAATTTGTATCATTTTGATACATGAAACCATCACACGCTTCCTATAGCTTTGCATTAGTCCCTCATTTTATGATCTAACGCAATTAAACCCTCTACCTCTGCGGTGATTAGTAGCACCAGTTACGTGATAGCATCTGATGGAGAAGGACAAGAAGACGAGGGCACTCAGATGGATCATTCGTGGCCCTCTATTAGATATCCTGTGACATTTATTGTGTATTGAGATATCCACCTATGACAAATGATTAGTGCCATGTAAGAATGAATGGATTCTTATTCGTGACAAGAACAAGCCCTGCACTCAGAGAGCATGATACAGAGAAGGCTAGTCCTTCCTCAATGACTATATACGAAGATGCCTCAGTTTGACAATAGGACCACTCATGTAGTGGGTGTATTCGCTGATTCCGCTCGAGACCTTTGCGCTAGGGACTTTCACCTTTCTCTCAACAGTTAATACCCACCAGAGGGAAATCAGGAAAACCTTTTACTACCATAACATGCCTTTGTCGTATTGTATATAGTCGTCGCGCAGAATATGACCTCACAGTCCTCCCTTTCGCGAGTGAGGTGGGTGTCCAGGCTACCCAGACTTTAATTCGGGGAGTTGACGACTAGGAGGCGGACCACAACATCTTCCATCGTTGCCTCTGCACTCATAGACACCGACAAGTCGAAAACACTTGAAAAAATGTGCGTCCCAGAAGAAAAGCGCGTACGTACGTTCGGAGTCAGTGCGATCGATGCTCCATTACCCCGGACAGTGCAGGCAACACTATAAACACCGCTATGGCTGGATGGTGCAGTGGTACTTCATCTTGGCCGGTTTCCCAAGTAAGGTCTGGATAGCTAGGACACATGTCCCACTTGAGTCAGGAGATTGCTGGTTCGGATCCAGCAAAACCAAACTATATTTCTCATGGCGCCAGTATGCTAGGATAATCAAAGGTTTTAAATTTCCCTTTGGTGGGTACTTACGGAGTAGGGTCGACTGTTTGTGTAAGCAAACATACCTCATAGTGGTATTTGCAAATGAAAACCAGAGTATGAGTGTCTCTAACGTCAAAGGAGTCATCCATTATGTATACATAGTACCGGTCATGTGTAATAGCTAAATAGCTGAATACACATTAAATGATTTAAAAAGAAATACCCTGGACAGTAGGATCGTAACTATATAGGCTATGAGACTAGCTAAGCGAAACCTCATGACCTGTTCCACAATAGGAGGTTGTTGAGATATTGAAAAAGTATTGTCATGAGAGTAAGATAATACAGATGGTAATATGCGATATATAGAGAAAATGTATATTGTAGTACTACAAGTATGGAGTGATAAAAATGTTTTATATACTAAGGGTGTAGAGACCTTTCACTTGACCAACTTGCTGACTAGCTGAATTCAGGTAATCTGCGAACTAATCTTTCGCTCTCAGCGGAGATAAAAAAAAGTCACTTGGAGGATGTGGCAGGAAAGGGAACTGGCGAGAAGCGCGGGATCCGGACCAAACAGTATTTCTTCCAAATTTGATTTCAGTTTTTGATTTTAGTTTTGCTGTTAACTTCTACAATTTCAGTAGAAGTTCATGCGGTTGGAATGAGTTGGGCCTGTACGCAGTGATCCTTGCCGGCTCCACCGGTCCTTGACCCATTGTGGATAAGAAAGCGTTAGCTTAGGACCAGAAATTAGCAAAAAAAAAAAAAAAAAAAAAAAACTAGCTGACTAGGCAGCGTTTCCTGACACACCCCCATGCTGCGATATCACAGAACCTCATTAACTTACACGACACTTAAAAAGTGTGACCCCTACATCTCTTCTTAAAGAGTTCAGTAGTCCTACAGAAAAAATAGAATGAAACTGCATTGTGGTAAAAGAGTACTCTTATCCTGGCCCCATCACAAACTACTGTGTGAATTTCTATAATATGAACGTCGCCCATACAATTCGTTAACTGTTTAATGAGATAAGTCTAGCTCGGACGATAACTTTACAAACTGGCCCCTGGGTAACTGTTTTGTTAATATATCTGCAATCTGTTCAGTACCTGGCATAAATGTGACTGTCAGAATACTCGGGTGGTATTTATATTACAAGCTTTCTATGGCAGTAATAACAATTGGTGGTTAACATATATCTTCTCTTCTTTTCTTCCAACTAAAGGAAACACGTGTATACAGCAGTTCTCCCTCTCTCCTGACGTCATTCCTAAACAGGTAACTCATTACTCATCAACATAATTAGTCATCATTTCTAAGATAATACATGAAAGCTCATTAAGTCGTTAGGTCATTTGACAGTGACTATTAACCTATTTCTCATCACCATGTCATCTCGTATGTAGAAGTGCCTAATTTCAATGTGTTTATCTCTTCGATGAAATTTGGTGGTTTTGGCAAGCTCTATTGCAGCCTGATTGTCGAGATATAGAAGCGGAGGTTTTAATATTTTAACGTTTATGTCCTGAGCAATTTTCTTCATCCTGGCGATTTCTTTGGCTCCTTCACTAGCAGACATGATCTCTGCTTCCATTGAGCTCTGAGCTGTACTTTTCTGACGGTTAGCGGACCAAGTAACTGCGCCCCCATTCCATAAGATCGTTTGCCCTTGGAAGGATTTCTTATCAATTTAGGTCCCTCATGTTGCATCTGTCCATAATGCCCAGATATTTGTAGTATCGGCAGATCTTGTTAAGGTAAATTCAATATATAGTTGATTGTATTAAATTGTTAGGGATGCTAGACGAGATTTCTCTATATACAAATGCCAATACGCTATCTAGCCTCGTACAACTGACACCAAAGATTTCATGCTGATTCTCAACACACCCCTTCAGCTAGAAAGTAAAAATTGTGAATTTCGTCTGGAGTTAATTCCCCAATTTATTTTCTTCGTATTTCTATAGAAAAAACTTAACCCATCTGTTCATATTCTTCCATGTGAAGCATCTTAACAAATTTCTTGTGTGCAACAGCTGAGAGAGGTTTAGTTAGATCATCTGCAGCCATTTATTTAGTCGAAATATATTTTAGATCAACTGAACCATTTGATATATGACTTTGAATAAATTGGTGCTTAATGTCAATTTGATTGGTGCGTTGGTGCAACTCAGGAATTTCTGAAAGCGCTATGGAGCTTTGGTTATCAATATACACTCGAGTCTTTATTATATCATTTCCCCTGTACTGCATTTGTCCCATGATCTGTTGGATCCTAAGAAATTCTTAGATACATGCTCCTAAGGCATAATACTCAGCCTCGGTTGAAGAGAGCGAAATACTACTTTGGCGCTTGGTTGATGCAGATATAATACCGCCGGCCAGGAAAAATGCACTACCTCCTGTGCTAACTGTAGTATCGCGACATCCTTCCCAATAAGAGTCTGTGAAAGAATGCAGTTTACTCTGATGTGCTCCTCATATACCATCGTACTGTAAAAGGTTTAAGGAATTCAGAAGTACTTGAAGTCGATAACGCAATGGAAATGAATAATTTTTCCTTGGGGAAAGCTAAACTAACGTATCGTATCCTGTCCTTTATGTCTTCCGCGTACGCTAGTATTAATACCCCCCTTTAGCCATATAAGAATTAATCCTTCCTTCCGGCTCTCTTCCTTGTATCGTACTCCCTTTAATACCCCCTTAGAGTCCCCTTTCGTCTATCCAGGAGCGTTGCTCTGCCCCTACCCTACCTTGTAGACGGAGTGGTCCTAGTGACCAGTCCCAATCCGGGCAAAGCCCGTCACATTACCCCCCTTCCTCTTATGAGAGACCGATTTCTTTTTTCTTCCCTGCCTGGCACCTTCGCTCTCTCCGACGTTGTCTCCTTTACCGTACAAGGCTTCGAAATGGTCCATGGCCTCCACGTCCTCGAGATCAGTTCGATCTTCCCATGCCGGTTCGGCAAAGCCCTGCCATTTGACCAGTACACAACGTACCCATCCTCTCCCGCGTCGGACCTTTTCTGCCCTTAAAATCCGTTCGACCACCTGTTCCGGAGTCGTGTTATCTCCATTTTTTATCATTAAAGGTGAAGGTTGCGCGTCATCTTGGATCTGGGAGGGTAGAGGGTCATCGTTGGCCTTTCGTAACAGTTCCACGTGAAATCTTGGCCATATCCTAGACGGAACATCCAGCTCTACCACATGTGGTGATATTACCTTCACTACCGTGTATTTTGCGTTGACCCACGCTAACTTCTTCTTTGGTTGAGGCGTGGAAATGTTTTTAAGACTGAGCCACACCTTATCGCCCATCCTAAACTGCGGCGGAGGATCCCTCTTCCTGTTTGCCTGCTCCTCCATTATTTGCTGAGCGGCTGCCATCGCTGCTGCCGCGAATTCCTGTGCCTCTCGTATCCTATCCACGAACTTCTCAGCTCGTTTGGCTCGTGTTGATAGAGGCTCCCCTGGCTCGGACGACTTGAGCTGAACCGCTTCTGCGTGGTAACCATGTTCCAGGAAAAACGGGCTTAGAGTTGTGGATGCACTATCCCTATTATTAATCGCCAGTTGCGCGGTAGGTAGCATTGATGCCCATTCGACTTGTGAGAATGATATGAACGCCCGAAGGTACGCCAAAACCTCCTGGTTCATCCTCTCTGTCGCCCCATCGGTTTCCGGGTGGAACGCTGTAGACAAGCATTGTTCGATCCTTATCATCTTGCATAAGTGCCTCCAGAAATCTCCGACCCAGTTTGACCCTCTATCCGACGTTAAAGCATGTGGGAATCCATGGAATCTGTAATGACACGATACGAAACGCTCCGCACATTCCTCAGCATTCATAGTATGCCTGACTTCCTTAGGCAAACCATCCCTGACTGTATTCCTCGACGTCTCCCTTTTTGGCTCCAAGGCCTTCGTAATATCATGCATTGAAATAGCTCCGACTAGTTTACATATGGTGTCTGGCGCTTCCTTCGACTTTTGATCGCATAATCTCGCTAACTCCAGGTACGATATCTCCGCTTTGTTGCTTAACCTTGCATTCCTTAGCCCATCCCGTACCTCCCGCGTTGCAGACTCATCGACCCAGCCACTTGACTTTACCATAATCTGATTGTCTCTGTGGCCTACATGTAGGTATTGCTTTCCTGCCACGTAGGTTACCTTATTGCGTTCCATCCAGGGCTTGCCTAGAATAATTGGGTACGCCAAGTTGGGCATCACATATCCCCACAGTTGTTCTTGACGTCCGTCGATATCCAATTTATATCGAGCTATTTTACTGATCTTTAACTTAGATCCGTCGGCTAACCGCAAGCTCGTTGAGACCTGCTCAACGAAAATGTTTTCTCTGCGCACGAGGGCTTCATCAATCACTGATAGACACAAACATCCAGTATCAATCATGGCTTTAATGAAAAAGGAAGAATTTATTAAACTGTCAACTAATAACGGCTGAGAGACAGATTCTTGTAAATACCCCTGCTCCTTTGGTGAAGCCCCGTTCCCCCCCCTGAGAGCGACTCTTCTCAGGGGTAATCGTTTTCCGGATCTCTTTCTTCCGACTGTTCCTCCACTTCCGTCACAGCGTTCACCCCCGACCTTGGTGCCTGTGCTCTTCGAAATTTTGGGCAGTTAGTCGCCCTATGTCCCCCCTGGGCACAACAAAGGCAGACCCCTTCCCTCATCAATCGGCGCATTTCGTCCTGCGATCGCCACGGTGCCCTCGGTAAGAGCCTCTCATCCTGGCTTTATCGCGGTCCGCGCCCAAACCTGAAATTGGGCTCGTTTCTCGACTTTACTGTCGCTCTCTCTGGATTTCGGGCAGAACCTCCCACGGCCGCTATGATTGCGTTTGTACCGCTCATTCTAATATCCCCTTCCGCATCCACTGTCTGTCGGCTTGGAAACATGTGCCCAACTCCGCTCTTTGGCGCACCTAACCTCGTCGTTGTCTGGGTTGCTCCTTTTGGCCTGTAATTTGCCAGCCCTTCCAGTTCCAACGCCACTTCCTTTACCCCCTCCACCCAGTCGTCTTACCGTTCTGGCGGAGGAAGCTTTACTCCCACCAAAGCCGTCCGCAGCTTGTTGTTAAGAGCTGCCTTTAAGTTCATCGTTCTGCCCAGTTGAGTAAAGGCTTTGTCCCCTCCACTCTGAGCCACTCGGTACTCAAAATCCAGCAAAAAGTCCGCGAGGATCTGATTTTCCCCCTGCTCCATTCTGTTGACGTGCTCCAAGGCTACTTGCCGTGCCTGTCTGTCTGAGAACGTGTCTTTTAAGTGCTGGACAAGCTCCCTCCAGCTGAATTGTCCATCAGCTCTCCTTCTCTCGAACCATGCTGACACCCTTGGTTTAGCTGTCTCCGGCAGGGTCTCGATCACGTCCAGGCAAATCGTTCTGTCGTCTAGGAAAGGGGCAAAATCCGCCTCAATTCTCGTTTCCAGTCTCCCCACAAAAAACCCGAAGTCTACTTGCACCCCGTTCCACTTTGGCAAGACTGCATCCCTACTCATTGACCTTGTCGGCTCCATCGACCTAGGCACGGTTTCCTGTGCTCTCCTTTCGTCGAGTAGTGATAACAGCCCCTCTATATCCTGCGAGGACAGTTCTGCCAGCCGATTGCTGTTGTCCGCTTCGTTTCCCATCCTGAAACTTGATGAGCCGAGGTTTGTTCGATCCATCTCAAATATTCCCAGCGATGAATCCAATCGAGTTGAGAAACTATAAAAAGATGAAGTTGACGTTCGTGGCTCTGACTCTTCGTCTGGGACTCTGAATGTCATACACTTTTGGCGGGTGCGTGGGAGAAGTGGGGTTAGACAATGAAGGAAAAATTATATGTAAAAGGTTTAAGGAATTCAGAAGTACTTGAAGTCGATAACGCAATGGAAATGAATAATTTTTCCTTGGGGAAAGCTAAACTAACGTATCGTATCCTGTCCTTTATGTCTTCCGCGTACGCTAGTATTAATTCCCCCCTATAGCCATATAAGAATTAATCCTTCCTTCCGGCTCTCTTCCTTGGCCCCTGAGAATAGTCCTTTCTCCCGGCTATATTCCTTGGCCCCTGAGAATCATCCTTTCTCCCTGGCTATATTCCTTGGCCCCTGAGAATCATCCTTTCTCCCTGGCTCTCTTCCTCGGCCCCTGAGAATCATCCTTTCTCCCTGGCTCTCTTCCTTGTATCGTACTCTCTTTAATACCCCCTTAGAGTCCCCTTTCGTCTATCCAGGAGCGTTGCTCTGCCCTTACCCTACCTTGTAGACGGAGTGGTCCTAGTGACCAGTCCCAATCCGGGCAAAGCCCGTCACACGTACATAATGCAAAGGTTGATAGTGTGATGCCCCGACATTTTAAGTGGCCACGTGATCGTTGGTCCAATACTCGGTAAGCCGACTCAGGGTCAATCCAGGGATTCCAACGACTAGTTTCACACACACGAGTCTTGAGTGTGACAAATCACAATACAACAGGTTTGTCATGGATATTTGTTTTCATGCGAAGCCCTCGGGTTGAAGACCATGAGGGACGGGAGGTTTCGTGTTGGCAACTCCATTTGTCAGTGGAACATTAATGTACATATATACAGATTCATATCCTTCTACATACTTTTCTCTTTAGCTTAGAACCTTATGATTTGAGTCCACGCCAGCTTTCGACCACTCGCCAATTATCTTTTGTCCCTCGAGTTTCCACAGATAGTGCCAGCAATATAGAAGAAAACGAGATTGGCAGCTTTCATGTGCTAAAGAGACGGGTTAGTCAGAAATCGAGAGAGAGTTGAACACTGATACGCAATGTCTGGTCGAGTATGTATTGCAAGATAAAGGAGTGAGCCAATTTTGGATTGGTACTCAGAAGTTTCAGAGGCAGAGGCTGTTCCTTCATATTTGACCGTGTGAACATCACTATCTGCAGCTGATGGACAATCGACTGTACCACAATTTTCTAAGCTAAATCGTTTGAGGATCTGCTTAATGTAAGCATCCTGACAGAAATATATTCGCTTTAGCGGGCGATCTCTAATTATGCGAACACGGAGAAAATAGTTAGCTGGCCCAAGATCATCTAAGTCGAATTTCTTGCGTAAGTCTTCCTTAAGATCATGAATCTTGGAGCGATTCTTTACTATGATCAGAAAATCATCGACGTATGTCACTACTAAAATTCCGGAGCTTTTCTGTCGATAGATACAATTGTCAGATTTAAGTGGATCAAGACCAACTTCAGATAGTTTCAATCGGAGGTAATTTTGCCACAGGCGCGGCGCTTGCTTAAGCCCATACAGAGCTTTCAAGAGCTTGCAGACAGGGTCATCTAGTTCCTCTAAATTAGGATCTTTCCACATGGGAGGTAGCTCCACATATATGTCGTCATCAGTTTTGCTATTTAGAAAAGTAGTTATGGCGTCCATCTGATCAATTTCGAGATTGAAGATTGCAGCCATAGAAATTGCAATTATCCATGAGGTACTGCGACACACACCAGCGTAGGTCTGAGTGTAATCTCTTCCATATAGCTGTTCAAATCCCCTAGCAACCCAGCGAATCTTTCTTTTTGATATTTAGCCCTCCTTATTCCTCTTGGTCTTCATTACCACCTTTCCAGACAGTACTTTCTTATCCTTCGGCACATCGCTTCTTTCTAAACATGTCCAGGTCTTCTTATCTCTCAGAGAATCATACTCTTTCCTGAAGGCTCTTCGCCAGTCAGAGCTATCCGGTCCGTCTAGTGCTTCAGATACACTTTGGGGATCTCTTGTTGAAGATGTGGCTGCCAGAAACGAGACAAATGCAATACTTTCGTCAGGAGAAGGTTGAGGAGGAACAATTGATCTACCTGATCGTGTGACTCGAGACATATGTTCATAGGTTTTTCGATTTCTAGAAGGCGAATTCGCGTCTATAGTACGGTTTTATTCAACTGGATTTTTATATCCGTGAGCCAGCTCCTCAAATGGAGTCGACAATTCGATACGCATCTAGTCAGAATTTTCGGAAACTTCGTTATCCTGAGAGCTGCTAAATTCTCCCCTATTTTCGAAAATGTTTGGCTCATCTTGGTCATTAGGAGATGGGGATTGAGGTGAATTAATATAGTTATCTTCGTCGAAACTAACATTAGAGGAATGAATGACAGTATGACAAGAAGGGATATAGACTCGAAAAATGTGAGAGCCTTCGTACCCTACCAGAATACCTATTTACGCTCGTGCGTCTAATTTGTGGGATAACACTCGTTTTTCCACAGGAATTTGCACATAGACTTTGCAGCCTAGCACACGCAAATTGGAAAAATCTGGGATTTCGTACTTATCCAGAGTTAATCAATTCAGAGCTTGGTATGGCGTTTCATGTTTTAGGGCAGAGGTGGCAATGCGGTTGACAATAAATATTTGCGTTCTCATGATCTCTGAACAAAGAAGTTGAGGGATTTTTTGATTAATAATAACAGCACGGGTTTGTACACTCAAAATTCTTATAGAGTAATCGCTTTGTCCATCCTGTTCGGGATTATAAGTAGTTAGTTCTACAACTCGACCTAAAAAGCTTGCCATGATTCCCATTTGCTTGGGTGAGTATTCCTTTCCCCCATCTAACCTCCAAAGCTTAATGGTGCAGTTGTACTGAGTACGAGAGAGAGCCTCAAATTTCTGAACAGCTTCCAACGCATTCGTTTTCTCTTTGTGAAATATCCCCCACCTGTGTCGTGTTGCGGCATCGGTGAATATTGTTGCATAATTTATTCTAGACCATGATTCATCAGCAAGTATTCGACCGCTGGGTTTAATCATGACAACGTCGACAGATATTTGGTCGAAAGGAAAAAAAATTCGAGGTGTCACATCTTTCCGAACGTATCTTAGAGGTCGAGATAACTCACATGCCTCGCAGAGAATTGTTTAATCTTCACCATTAGAATTGGCTGCTATATCAGTGTCATATTCTATACCTTTGGTTACTTTCTCGGTAAGTGTTGCGGTTTGACCGTGGTTTAGCTTAGGTGGAGACCTAAGCGGAGTTTGGGGGCGTATTAGGGAGAGTGTTACATATTATCTTGTATCAAGCGACTAAGTTTCACTTGGCCACATTACATTGGAGCTAGGAAGGAATGTGAGACGGCAAAGTAGAATTGCCAAGTGAGAGAGCCAGCTAGATGGCAAAGATGACAACGGGCAGTGGCGGAGCAATTTGTCATTCTCACCAACAGAGTACGTACTGGATGAGCTAGGAGGATGTACAAATAGTCATTACCCGTAGTTGTGATATTGCTCTCTTCATATAGTTAAATCTTTCTAAAAGTACACTACAACCAGCTTGGTTTCGTCACATTTTAAACTGTATCCTTTTTTAGTTTGTGCCACCTATCATTGAGCAGATCGCGACCTCTATTTGCGGCTTAGGGTTATCATCAAACCGTAACAGTAAGTTTGACGTTCTTCAGACCGAGATGCCCTAGACAGCAATGCTAGAGAGAGAGGGTTAGTTTGGTCTGATAAAAAACGGCAGGGAACGCAAATGCTATAGGAATTTCATTGATGAAAAGTCAATTATCAACAGTTGTAATTTCATTATTTTTTTTGAATCAAACATTGAGCTCTGATTTCAAACATATCCCCCTTGAGCGTAAAGTTTGCGACCACTGAAGAGATTCATCGGACAACAGGGTAGAAATAATACGTCTGTGAGACATACTTTTCGCGTCTTGCCTGAACTGAGCTTACAATGCAAGGTGACAGTGCCTGCACCGAGAGGTCGTGTGGGCCCATTTGCGGTACCAATCATGGGTTAATAATCCTGCTGTAGTAATGAGTCAAACAGCTCTATGTCTCTACAAATGTGGCGATCAGCACCAGTGTCAACAATCCAACGAAGGGAATCAACCGATGAAACACAAGCTGATTGTAGAGATACGGGTAGAGCTAATGAGCTCGCCCTAGAGGAAATTGCAGACGTGCTCACTATACCAGCAAAGCTTGATGGCTTATCATATTCACCATCTCCACCTCTATGATACTCGTTTTTTCCTTTTTACTCTTTTGCAGGGTCTTTTTCGTATTAAAATCCACCCATTTCTTCTTATTCTTCTTTTCCCAAGATGGCTTGGAGTCTTTATTCTTTGGATCTTCGAAACAGTTTTCAGTCGTATGACAGGCTTGAAGATTACCGCAAAATCTGCAGTGATGAAGATAGCCTTTACTTTCACTGTTATTTTGAGATCTTCCTTTACCCTTTTCTTTCTTAGTTGTTGATCCAATCATCGCTAGGTCTGAATGAGTTCTACCTTGACTTTCTCCAGCTTTGTCGACAAGGACAGCAATGAGAGATGATATGCTAATATCAGGGTTTGATCTGATGTTTGATCTCTATCTCTCAGCCCAAATTGGATACTGATCCTTTACTGGCATGACAAACATTGTCGGATGCTATTTCCTCATATGTATGAGGTCAAGAGTAATTATTTGTTCGCAGGATTTTTGGAAACTGTTGATGAACATTTCGAGGTTTGGGAAGTCCGAAGCTATCTGTCGAACGTAATCCTGAATGGTAGAGTATTTAAGTACTGTCCCTGACCCTTCATACTGAGACTTGAATTTTGCCCACATATCTTTGGCAGTTTTTTCAGTGGCAATAACAGCCATTGGGCCCGGGTTTAGGTTAACTCAATTGCTTGACTCATCTTTGCCTCCTGGGCCACCTATTCTTTCCAAATCTACAATTTCTGTTGCTCCTTCTCATCATCGACCTTTATTGAGAATTTGTCGACTCTTGAAGCCCTACTGGAGCCTTTGGATGATAATATTTATGCAGATCAAATTGATCCGCTATTGACTCGATTACCCTAAACCACTGAGCGTAATTTTCTTCACCTTTAAGCTTCTGCGAGCCTGGAAGAATGAGACTACTTGACGGGGCTGATGAAATCGTGTATGTTAATAAAAAATTTCAACTAGATTTGGTGGTCTTGTTGATGACTGAATTATTTCTTCGGGATTTTCTTAGTATTTGTATTTGTCAGAAAATGAGTTTGGCAAACTTAGAAAGAATTTTTATTGAATTAAGAATAGAGACAAATTGGTCTCATGTGAGCAGATGCATATCTGTGCATAACCAGCTCTAGTAATATAGTTGTATGAGAAGCAAACCCGCCCGCATACCCCTCCCCTGACTGGACCTGATGGCCCAGCCGTCACTCCCGCAGAAAAAGCAAAGCTTTTCAGGGACACACTTCTTAGCCGTCATCTAAACCTACAAGATATTCCGATAGATGCGCCAGCTGTACCCCGGAAATGTCTCCCCTGGCCATCGCTAACAGAGGACGAAATTTTCCGCGCATGCTGCCAGGCGAAGTCCACCACCCCAGGACTAGATGAAATCACCATAGACGCTCTTAAAAAAGCTTGGCCTATAATAGGTAGACGGATTATAGCTCTGTTTCGCCAATGTGTCCAGCTAGGAATTCACCCATCTGTATTCAAGAAATCTAGCGTCATTATACTACCAAAATCTGGAAGCCGTAATTTCTCCCTCCCCAAGTCCTACAGGCCTATAGCTCTTCTTTCCTGCCTAGGAAAAGGACTCGAGCGACTAATAGCCCGAAGACTTTCGTACATCGCCCTCAAACATCGTATCTTAGCTAAGGACCAGTGCAGTGCAGTCCCTCGCCGCTCCTCTACAGATCTTACCACAGCCCTTACATGCGATATACAAACAGCCTGGGATAAAAAGAAAGTAGCAGGAATTGTAACAGTAGACGTACAAGGTGCCTTTGATGGCATCCAAAAAGGGCGTCTCTCACTTTGTCTACGAAATCAGGGCTGGCCACCCAACGTGGTACTCTGGGTAATTTCATTTATGGAACAACGAGAGGCTTCAATATATCTAGATGGGCACCTATCTTCCTCTTTCCGGACCCTCTGTGGTCTACCCCAAGGTTCTCCTGTTTCTCCTATCCTCTTCCTTCTGGCAATTCAAGGAGTGCTTCGACTGTCCCGTGGCCGCTTTGGGTATGCTGACGACATCTCGCATTTCTCTTCCGCAAATTCCCTGACTTCGTGTGCCAGCCTCCTCCAGACTCAACTTAACAATACCCTGTCCTGGGGGCGGGAAAACGGCATCTCCTTTGAAATCTCTAAGACTGAGCTACAGTACTTTCACCGAAAACGCGGCGAAATAGTAGAGCCATCAATCCACGCGGGAGATATCGAGATAGCGCCTAACAACCATACCCGTTGGCTCGGAGTATACTTTGATCGTGGCTTACGCTTCCGATACCATGTGAGTGAAGCCTGTAGGAAGTCCTTAGCCATTACAAGCCACCTTAAGAGACTCTCATGCACCAGCCGTGGCATTAGCCCCTTCCTTCGGCAAGCTATTCAAGGAACAGCTTTCGCTATCCTCTTTTTCGGAGCCGAGACATGGTATTCCAAAAACACGCCACTTGATATAATAAGGCGTGTTCAGCGTAGGATCAACGACGCCGCTAGAGCCGTTCTCCTTGTCTACCGCACTACCCCAACTCCTGCCCTTCTTAGAGAGATAGGGTGGGGGGCGGCTAGTACTTGGCTAGAACGAATACATGACCGCTTTACGGTACGAGTAGCATCAGCAGACCCACGTCACCCTTTACGGCGGCGCTGGACTTCCTCCCGAATGTTGTGGATCCGACAAAGAACATCTCCCGAACTTTCTTCTGATACAATACCACCCCCTTGGAATGCCAGTCGCAAAACACTTCTACAAAACATCGGGGCTATAGGCAGAAGAAATGGCCTCGAAGAATTCAATAGATGGCAAGCTTCTCAATCCCCTTTAGATCTGTTCGTCTTCTCTGATGGCGCCCTTATTGATGGTAGAGCCGGGTCCGGATATGTCATCTATCGAGGCCTCACACAGAGAGTTGGGCAGGGGACTCTTCCTCTCGGAGCATCGGCCGAAGTGTATGATGCAGAAATAGCCGGAGCCACTGTAGGCCTAGATGCTGCTCTCCATAATCCGATGGCCCGATTGGCCACAAATATTACGGTATGCCTAGATAATCAGGAAGCCGCCCTTCGCCTCCTCATAGATACTCCTACCCCAAGCAGTTCCTCTCGTATCGCTCGGTTCCGACACCTCGCTACCAGGTGGATAGAAAGAGAACGCAGCTGCTATTCCAAACCAGGTATAGTTAGAGTACGATGGTGTCCAGGACATGTCGGCATACCTGGCAATGAAGCTGCTGACGCACTTGCTAAACAAGCATGCACAGCCCCTACGCCCCCCCTATCTCCAACAATCTCTCGAGCAAAGAGAGACGTAATCACTCGATACAAATCCTCTATATCTCTGTACTGGTCCCAAAACGCTCCTGAACGATACCAACAACTGGAAATAAACGCCAATACTGGGAGCTCCCCAGAGCTCAAGAGCCTCAATCGCTACGCCCTTGGTCGCCTTCTTGCAGCCCGATCAGGTCACGGCGACTTTGCAGACTATCACCGCCGCTTTCACCACTCGGACGCACCTCTATTATGCGCTTGCGGGCTAGAAAAATCGCCTGATCACTTTTTCATTTGTCAACTCAATCGTAGCCGGTCCCGCCTCCTTGGCAATACTAGACATCCAACACCGGGAATTCCCTGGATTCTAGGCTCTCCTGAAGGTGCCATAGCATTTAGTAAATGGCTTCATGAAACATGCTTTTTTGAAACATGCAATAACAACACTAACTAGTGCCCCAAACTATAAATATTGGGCATGTATTTGCAAGAGCTCTGATTTAAAGACTATTAATCTAGGTGATGGATAATTTTCTTGTTAATATAGATAAATATCTTCTCTACTGTATTAGAATACAAAAGTCTCAGCTGGAGAGTACTTTTGACTTCAGTTGATAGTTCGGGGTGCATGGCAGGCTGGTCTTGGCCCATTTATTACATGTCGGGCTTAGTTAAAAGCGTCGGCACGTCGGGTAGTTTATATAGACTGAGCTGGCCAACACGAGACCTTACGGTTGTGTTGTGAGCTGGCACGACATTAAATAATAAAAAAAAAAAAAATATAGTTGTATGACATATGAGGATTATGGAGTCAGGGGTCAAGGTCTGGGAGCTATGCAGGTGTTGCAAATGATCCGAGCGCGTAAATACATAGGGATGGCACTTTCCCGGTTTGTACAAAGTAGAGAACCTTAGTGACCTAGTTACAATACTAGATTGAGCCAATAACGTTTACATGGTAGCATTATTTAGTTAAAAATTCATTGACGATACACATACATTACTTCTGGCACGCTTCGCACTCAGCATTACAGTATAGTTATCTCACAGGATCACTTCGAAAGATTTGCAGTTGGCCTACTACTCATAAGTTATCTCTCCGATTCTAGTACTCTGACATAACGAGATTATATACCAGGATGTCTTCATCAGCATTTGGATTATCAAAGGCTGACCGCGAAGTTATAGCTCAGGCCGGAGGTGCTGAGCAATCCGGAAACGTTGAAAGCCTATTTGGCCCAACAAAAGAAAATGCTGATCTTACAAAGGTAAGAGGATGCAGTGAAAGTATGAGACTGCCGCCGAAGCGGAATACTTTGTTTCGAGAATACGAAAACGATTCCATGTTACCACCCCCAAAAGTTGAATTCAAGGGGAAGGGCAAAATGAAGTCCACCGAGAGGACTGATGTTGAAAATATTGAATCAATCAACATGCCACCCGCACGAGGAAGTAGTGACTGGCTTGGTGTGGGATACGGAAAGTCTGCAGCTTCTGATTCTTGAGGGTTCGGCAGAAAAACCACACTTGACTGGAAGTCACTTGAGTGGAACCCCCATCACTCTATGTTCCTAAAAGGCATGTCTAATTGGGGATCCTATAAGTCTGCCATAACTTTACAACTGGAGAGTATAGGCTATGAAGTAGGAACTGAATTAACAACGATGGATGAATTGAAAATTGCAGCACTGATCCAGCGGACTTCAGAAGCAGATGTTTCAGCAATCGTTGACGGTATGAAGTTCGGAACAGCTATTCTTGATCTTTATGATTCCATTTATCGTCAATCAGGTGAGATTCAAGAAGATGCTTTGTACAGTAGTGATCTATCAGATTTACGGTATGAAGGTGGTTGTCCCATTCTATTTGTCTCTAAGTTCAAGTCATTGGTCAGAGACTATCAGTCTGCTGGTGGAAAATTAGGACCAAGACAACTTACATCTATTTTCAAAAACGCAGTTAAAACTAAAGCTAGAAGGTGGCACGAATTAACGTCAACCGTTGCTCGGTTTCAACCTTGGACTGCAGAAAAATTGATACAGGACTTCATCTCGCATCACCATCATCTTGTTGGCCAGATTCATGATTCGACTATTTCCAATAGTATCAACAGGAAAATTGGCACAGTTAACAACGCGCAAGATCACAGATATAAGCCCCGTCGACAAATAGCCCAGAAGTTCAAAGGAATTGGCCCTGATGGAAAATTTCGATGCCGGAACTGCAATGAAGAAGGTCACACTTCAAGAGAATGTCCCGAGAAAGACAAAGAATCCAATTCAAGGAAAGACTTTTCGAAAAGAACACCCAAAGGTCTAGGTCCACCACCCGTTCTTGCGGCAGAATATTGTAAAGTCTCAGACAAGGAAATTGACTTTAATTTGCATGCCATCCAGGTTAATCAATCTGCATTCGATAACTTGGTCAAATTTTACGATACAGAAATGGCACGACGTTGGAATCAAAACGTTAAAGACATTAATGATATTTGCGCCGAAAAAATAGTTGGTGAGATTCACCTTTCCCAACAGATTCTCAGTGCAAGTAGTAATAACGAAACAAAGAATAGGTGGCTGTTTGATACGGGGGCTGATATAGATGCTACAAACAATTGACGCAACCTCAAACCTGGTACTATTGTTGAATTAGGAGCCACTCAGTTTCCAATACAGACGGGAAATGGGGTAGTATATGCAGAGTGTGTGGGTGAGGCTTGGCTCTCGTTGAAAGGACCGAGATCTACGAAAACAACAATGAGTCTAAAATATGTTGTTTACATCATAGTATTCCCACTAAATATCATTAGTGGAGAACGGTTTTATCGAAGTGGCGGCCAACTTCAAGGTAACAAAATGATTGATCCCAACGGAAACACACTCACATATATCAATCCGGAACGGCGTGGATTTTTCCTCTGGCTTCATGATGAACATGAGACCCTAAAAATTATGGCGCCCAAGAAAGTTGTCAGCCAGATATCAGAGCCTCCACAAAATTCTCATTCATGTTCAAAAACTCCTGACCCTGCCGAAATCTGTCACCTGAAAACTTCTTTGAATTCCTGCTGGAGTAATGGTGTATTTAAAATGTCTGATGACGTTATGAGACGGTTAATACTATGGCATAGGAGGCTTTGCCACCCTAGCGCAGAAAGAATGCAATGGACAATTAAGAATACCATAGGTATAGAATTACAAATCTCTGACGTTGAATCACTCCCCTGTGAGGCGTGTGATATGGGGAAATCCCTTAAGTACACTACCGACGCTAGAAAATCACCAATGAAAAATGTGGGTGATGTCAAGGAAAGAAGCTTAGATAATATCACGTGAGATAGTCTATTTGGACAAGTGTACTGCTTTATATATGTTTTAGTTTTGTATCTATAAGGATTCTTTCTCTCTTTGTAGACAATCTAATCCACCAGATCTGGCATTGTCGATCAACCTCCCATTCCCGTGACATATTGTCTACCCTACACATCTATCCCATCAGCTAGATCTGACATCGTCGATCTATCAATATCCCTCCTCGTGGTACATTGTACAGTGACTCTAACCCCTCACATCGACACACAAAAAAAAAAAAAAGATTTCTTTATACACTCCCAGTTGCCAAGATGGAATATAATCCTTGGGATCTTGAAAGCACTGGTATTCCACGATACCAACAAAAAGCATCTGTGGTAGAAAGGTTTAAGGATCGTGACGCAGAATTTGTAAAAAGATATCCTCTCCTTTGCTCCATTCCCAGCCAGGAATTGTTGATTCAAGCTATGCAAAGCGGCATCCCGGGTAACAACGCAGTTCAGCTCAGTGAAGAGGTCATGACTCTGGCAACCTCATACGTGCAGCTGGACACAGAGCTTTTTCAGAGTAAGAACGAATACGATGCGCTGATCGAGAAATTCCAAGAGCTAAAGGACGCCAGCTCAAAGCTTGATAGACAAAAGAGAGCTGCGGGTTCAAGCAGCTCGCAGCTGCAGCAACAAAATGCCAACCTTCAGCAGCAGGCTAGCACCTTACAGCAGCAGGTCAGCTCCTTGCAGCAAAACGTTACAAACCTCCAACAGCAGAACCAAGCTCTAAACCAGCCCCCATCTAATCCTCCTCAGAATGCGCACTCTATTCATCGATCAACCTAGCATCCGGATCCTGAACTCTTCTACGCCGATGATCCTAAGCAACGAAAAGACCTCCCACTATTTATCCGGAAAGTAAATATGAAGCTCAATACCAACGCTGACTGGTACCCATCGGAGCAGAGTAAGATGGTCTATGTTATCTCCCGGCTAAGAGGAAAAGCATACTCGACAATTGCATATGGAATTAAAAGGGATGGCACTGTTCAGTTCCCATCCACCGATACCATTTTAACTTTGTTGGAACAATCTTTCTCGGATGTAGACGAGATAAATACTGCCAGACGAGAAATCTTATTAATCAAACAGGGTCACAAAGACACGGCGACACACATCATCGACTGGTTTGAAATCGCACAAAAAACAGGCCTCTCTGACAACGCTCTAATAAATCACCTTTGTGATTCATTGCACCTAGAGATAACAACTCAAATCAGAAATCGAGTCATGCTTCGTCAGGTCATGCCAACAGACCTCACCTCATACCTTGTCGAGGTCCGACACATCGACCCGGTTCTGCGATCCTCAGACCCGAATTACACTAAGTCTAAGCCAGTCTCCGGAACCTATTTTCCATCCACTCTTCCATCCTCAGCAACAAAATCCACTCCAATTGGGGAGCCTATGGATCTCAGCTCAGCTACAACCATCCCAAAAACCACTTGGACCGCTGTCGACGCCGCCACCTACCGCATCCCTCGGACTGAAGCAGAAAAATGTGCTAAGAGAGCATACTGTTTCAAAAACAAGCTGTGTAGCTGGTGCTACGACCCTGGCCATAGAGCTAGAGTATGCGCCGAAGCACGCTGGAATAAAGATAAGCCAAGGAACGCGGATAAAAAACTTGTGATAAAAGAGGGAAAATCCTAGTCCCTGATAACAGTCGCTATCAGGGACCCGAAGAAAGTAAGTCACAGAAGAATCCAAACGTACCCAATATAGAAGTCAAGTGTATCAACGAGGTGAAAACATCACAATTATTGTCACTTTCAACTCCACACAACGATCACCTGCTACTATCCTGTACTAAAGCATCAAATAAAATAAGCTTCCAGACCCTAGCTTTTTTAGACTGCGGTGCTACTGAAAAATTCTATGACTTAAACTCTGCGCAAAAAAAAGGCCTCCCCGTAAATCCCCTATCACAGCCCCGTCAACTCTATCTAGCAGATGGAAAACTAGCTACCCAAATTACTCATTCAACAACTATTCATCTTGACATCTTCGGCCACAAAGAAACCATCACATTATTCCTCACAAATATTGGCAAATATGACCTTATTCTTGGACGTAAATGGCTCAGAAAGCACAACCCTGCTATTGACTGGTCAAAGGACGTCGTAAATCTTAATTCGTACTATTGTAAAGAAAATTGCCTCCCTGCCCAACTCGACCACATAACTATAACCAGTAAAGAGCAAGGCAACGGACGACTAAGGAAGATTGGAGCTGCAGCTTTCCAGACACTGTCAAAACAAAAAGGTGTTGAGATATTTTCATTATCCCTGTACGAGGTTGATACAAGACTCAAAGAAGTGGGAGCTACCTCTACCCCCTCGCCAACAATTCAACCGCCATTTCAAACACCAACAAATCTCACTCCTATCCAAAAAATGCAACAAGAGCTGTGCTGCCAAATGGAAGACTTCCTAACAATTCGCAATGGCAAAAAACAGCCACCGACATGCACTTATCTGGCTTCTCCCTAGAAGACATTCAAATCGCTCTCCAAACCAAAGATCATCCCGACCCTTCCAAAAAACTCCCTCTTCATTACCATCAACACCTAGCAGTTTTCGATCACAAGGGTGCAGACACACTCCCACCACACCAGTCCTGTGACCACAAAATCGAACTCAAACCTGGCACAACACCACCTCATGGCCCCTTATACAACATGTCCATTGAAGAACTCAAAATACTGCGGAAATACCTTAATGAACAACTGGATAAAGGCTTCATACGCGCCAGCAGATCCCCAGCAGCAGCGCCAGTACTCTTTGCCAAAAAACCAGGAGGTGGTCTCCGTTTCTGTGTTGACTACCGCGGCTTGAACGCAATTACAATCAAAAACCGGTATTCCCCCCCCCTGCTACAAGAAACACTAGCTAGACTCAGCAATGCAAAATTCTACTCCAAACTAGACATTATTGCGGCTTTTAAACATATTCGAATTGCAGAAGGTCAAGAATAGATGACAGCATTCAACACAAGATATGGTCTTTTCGAGACTCTTGTCATGCCATTTGGACTGTCAAATGCACCGGCCACTTTCCAAGCCCGCATCAACGAGATCCTACGACCTTTTCTAGACATTTTCTGTACCGCTTATATCGGCGATATTTTGATCTACTCCGATGACCTTCTTACACATCGCACCCACGTCAGTACAGTATTACAAGCGCTACAAGATGCAGGGTTACACTGTGATATAAAAAAATGCGAATTCGAAGTCCAGGAGGTCACATACCTCGGCATGATTATCTCCACCACTGGCGTTAAGATGGACCCAAAAAAGATTCAATGCATAGTAGACTGGGAGTCCCCCTCTTGCCTAAAAGACGTTCAAGGCTTTCTAGGATTCTCAAATTTTTACCGAAGGTTCATCAAAGACTTTTCAAAAATTGTAAGGCCTCTTGTCGCCCTTACTTGCAAAGACGTCAAGTTCGTCTGGTCGGAAGCATGCCAAAACGCTTTTCAGCTCCTCAGAAATTCATTTATATCAGCTCCAGCTCTACGCCACTTCGACGCCTCAAAAGAAATCTTTTTTGAAACAGACTCATCCGATTTTGTTTCGGCAGGCATCTTATCCCAAAAGGACGACAACGGTGAGCTCCACCCGGTTGTGTTTATGTCCAAAAAATTTGAGAACTCGGAGTGCAACTACAAAATCTACGACAAAGAACTGTTGGCTATCGTCCGATGCTTTGAGGGATGGAGAGCCGAGCTCCAAGGCTCATACTATCCAATCACTGTCACCACCGACCACCGTAATCTCGAATACTTCATGACCACAAAAGAACTCTCACGCCGGCAGGTCTGCTGGAGTGAGTTTCTGTCTCAATTCAATTTTGTCATAAAGTCTCGACCAGGAAAGGACAACGCCAAAGCCGACTCTCTTACTTGACAGTCACAGGACCTTCCAAAAAATAACTCTGACCCACGATTACTTCATCAAAAACAAGTTCTCCTTCCATCTCATAAGCTTCATCAATCTGTTATCCAAGATCTTCAGGAAAAAACTGATAATCTGCCAAACCCCATCTGCAACGCCTCATCTCTCTCCTCAGAAATTGTTCATAGACCCAAGGAGGAGCCTCTGGATTGTAAGATCGCCCGACTACTTGAGGAAGGATATACAGACAAGAAAGACAAGTGGCTGGCTGAAGTAGTTACAGAGCTAACCAAACCTGAAGGTGTTCCACACTCAAAAGAGATTTCCCTATCAGAATGTGAATTTCGTGAAGGTCGCCTTTACTTTCGTGATAGACTCCACGTCCCTGATAATGAATTGAGACTACTCCTCATACAAAAAACGCACGACAGCTGTGAGAAGGGTCACCCCGGAAAAAATGCATTGTACCAAGCTGTTTCAGACCATTACTGGTGGCCAAATCTATCCCAACAAACCGACCAATTTGTTAGAAACTTCCATAATTGTATACGGAATAAAGTCTCTCGACTGAGATACCAAGGAACTCTCAAACCCCTACCTCTTCCCGACCAGCGCTGGCGTGATATTTCAGTGGACTTTGCCAGTCCCTTGACCGAATTTAATAATTTTAATTGCATCATGGTGGCTATCGACCGCTTAACCAAAGAACGTCATTATATACCCTGTCACACAAAAATGAAAGCAAAAGATTTAGCTAAAATCTTTGTCCGCAATGTCTGGCAACTACACGGACTATGCGACTCTATTTTTTCCGACCGCGGACCACTTTTCGTTGCAGAATACTGGAAAGCAGTTTGTCACCACCTACAAATAAATGTTTCACTCTCCACATCCTACCATCCCGAAACTGACGGCCAAACAGAGAATGCTAATGCATTCATGGAACAGTATCTTAGGCAGTATATTGATTACTCCCAAGAAGATGTTTATGAGTGGTTACCAATGGCCGAATTTGCGGCTAATAATGCAGTCAATGCTTCAACCCAAATATCTCCATTCTTTGCTAATAAGGGTTTCCATCCACGCATGAGTTTTCGACCTCCACGGCCAATCTCAAGAACAGATTCGAAACATCTAAGGGAATGTGACGTGATCGATGTTTGAAAGTACTTCAATTAATCCTTAGAATATTAAGCTAAAGAGAGAAGAAAGAGACTATGAAAGGCGGGGTATCTACCCCAAACTATATACAATGAACGTGGGTGATATTATAAAATTGGCGGGGAACCGAGCCTATATGCCTCAGGCCGCCTTCATCATCAGCATTGTGACAAATTGTCACAGGGAACAAATTGCTGGAGGTAACAATTTTGCATCCAAAACAGCCGGAGTATTGGACGTACTACGCTCAAACCTCGCGCGGGCCAGAGAAAGACAGGAAAAAGCTTCAAGTGCAAATCGCTCGCCAGCACCAGCCTACAGAGTGGGTGATGAAGTATTTCTAGATACTCGAAATATTACGACCTCGCGACCAATCAAAAAATTAGATTGTAAATTTATTGGACCATTCTGAGTGACAAAAATAGTCAATTCCCACGCATACCAACTGGAACTTCCCTTCGAACATGAGAATTTACACAATGTATTCCATACAAGCTTACTTCAACCGGCGCCAACAAATCCTCTCCCGGGACAAACTAATCCCCCACCACCACCTATCGCGCTTGACGTGTCTGGCGAGAGATTGTTTGCTATCGAGGCGATTGTTGACTCCAAGCGAAGAAAAAATAAGACAAAATTTTATTACTTAATCTTATGGCGTGGACATGACCCTGAAGACCAAACATGGGAGCCTCTTGAGAACGTTGTCAACGCTACATCCTCCATCCAGGAGTTCGAGAGACGGTTTCCTAACAAATTGAAACCAACAAAGCGCGAGATTGAAACAGCAAAGAAGAAAGCAAGATATTCCACAAAGATGTTGTCGAGTGATGCGAAAGAATAGGGAGTAAAGCGGTACCATATGTCAAGGAAAGAAGCTTAGATAATATCACGTGAGATCTTCTATTTGGACAAGTGTACTGCTTTATATATGTTTTAGTTTTGTATCTATAAGGATTCTTTCTCTCTTCGTAGACAATCTAATCCACTAGATCTGACATCGTCAATCAACCTCCCATTCCCGTGACAGGTGAAGGATGGCACTGTGACGTGGGAACCCTTAATCCTCTTAGTATGGAAGGTTATGGATACTTTTGCTTAACTACTGAGGACTTGTCTAGATACCGAATTTTCCGTGCTATGAAACAGAAAAGCGAAGCAGCCGTAGAACTAAAGAAGATCCTTTCCGAAGCCAATCATGAACTAAGCCATCATGGATTAAAGGTTAAGCAAGTGACCATAGATGGAGGAAGAGATTGGGGATTGACCACTTTTGAGAGCTTTTCGGCAGATCAAGGGATTGAGGTCATAGTATCTGCACCAAACAACCAGCATCAAAATGGTGTGTCAGAACGCGGGATTCGCTTCCTTCAGGACGCTGCTCGGTGTTGTGCTATCCAAATGAAAGTGCCATCGGTATTTTGGATTTGTATGCTTGGAATGACATGCTATACCCTTAATTGCACTTCACAATCTTCCACTAAAGACCATAAAATACCTTGGGAATTGTACTGGACTGTAATGGACCCAACTAAAGCTTCGAGTGATATTAGCCATCTTTGGATTCCCGGGTCACTGTGCATAACTCATGTTGAATCATCGCACCGTGTCACTAGTGAGAAACTTGATGCAAATGGGACTAAAATTGTTTTCCTTGGCTACAGGGGGCGCACAAACAAACTTGTCTGGCTGCTCGATGGAGGCCGATTTCTAGTGTCACCCAATGTCACAGCGTACGAAAGTGTTGGTCCTAATCATGGGTGGGCGCCAGACCCAAGGCAAATTGTCAGGTCATTACTCTCGAGGAGTGTATATGTTATTTGTCCACAGGGTACAAGTGTGAGTAAATAGGGGGTCAAGGTCTTCCACAAGGAGAGGAAGAGGGTCAGTGAACTGAGAGTCAAGGTCTTCCACAAGAAGAGATAGAGGGCACGTCGTGATCTGATACGAGTATGGGCTCGAAGTGGTCTTCACAACGAAGAGAGGGAATATCTGGAATGATTATAATATTGAGAAGACGTTGCGTGAAGAACGCAACTCGACTGTAGACTACGCTTTATTATATACATGCTCGTAGTTCACTGTTACGTTACCTTTCCCTACTCAGGCCTGCAAGGTTTGTTTACTACTAGTAAGCCGTCATTCTAACCCCTGTTATTATTCCGTGAAAATTACCACGGGCAGTGCAAGATTGTCTAAAATGTAGAAAAATGGACTATGCCAGGTATGAGGATAATAACCAGTTGCCCGAATCTCAAATTCATCCTCTACTTCCCAGAGGCCGTGGACGCTCGAAGCGGACCATTCAAAGACCATATGAAGAACAACAGTTGTTGGTTTTAAATGCGCCATTAGAAGTCGACTTTGATCTGTCCATGATATTAAGTCAAGAGGGCGAAAGCAATAATGCTGGGGCTCCCCTTCATGAAGACAAAAACAGTGATTTGACGACCACAAAAGACCATGAAATGAGTATCCACTTGGCAATCTACAGGTCCATCGTAAAATCACTGTATAGCCTCCAAGATGGTGGAGACCATTTGTTCCGGATGGTAGTGAATTCAGCAAATATCTCCCGATACTTTCAAGCGCCATCTCCAGATGAACCTAGCCTTAAAGTCTCGATGAAAGGGCCTGAAAGGAATGAGTGGCTCAAGGCCATGTTCAAAGAAATCGAAGAATGTCTTAATAGGAGTACTTTTCACTTTGTTCCTAGGCCACCAGCAGAACACAGAGGGCACCTTGTGACGTCAAAGTGGGTTTTGAAGAAGAAATATAAATCTTCTGGTGAACTAGAGAAATATAAGGCTAGAATAGTTGCAAGAGGCTTCACCCAAACAAAAGGTATAGACTTTAACGAAACAATTGCAACAACAGCCAGGTCAGCAAGCTGGAGAATTCTAATGGCATTAGCAGCCCTGAACTCGTGGCATATCCTACAGGCAGACTTCATTTCCGCCTACCTCGCTTGTGAACTAAAAGAGTCCATATTTATGGAGCAGTTTCCATACTTAAACGAATTCTTTATTGAGAAGCCAGAGCTTGCAAAGAGACATGAGTACAGGCTAGATTCCATCATTAAACTGAAAAAACCGCTATATGGTCTCAAGCAATCTGGAGCATGCTGGCAAGAAAAAGTTAAGAATATTATGTCAGATAAGGGCTTCTCTTCTTTGATCTCCGACAATGCCATTTACCGCAACTAATATAGTGGAATAATTGTTGCATCCTATGTTGATGATTTTTTACTCATCGGACCAAAGAAAGTCGAGCTAGAATCATTGTCTGCTGCCCTAAACAAAGACGTCCCACTTCACGATCTTGGTGATGCGAATTGGTTCCTTGGTGTAAAGATAAGTAGGTCGTCCCCTACAGGGAGCGTACTGTTAGATCTAAGCCAGTACATTGAAAGGTCACTGGATGACCTCGGAGTAAAATCAGAAAGAAAGGTAGAGACGCCTCTATCAGCCGGATGTAAGGTAGACATGAAAAAGTACACTGGGAAAGCAACTAACTCCGAATTATTTAATTTTCAGCGCCTTGTTGGAAAATATAACTTTGCCTCCTGCATGCTGCGCTGCGATATCTCTCAAGCCACGTCACAGATAGCGTGATACATGTGTAATCCATCGCCCCAGCACTATCAACATATGTTAAGAGTTCCACAATACCTTTCTAGTCGTCCAAACATGGGTATTCTCTACGAGAGAAAACATCGGCATCTGATCAAATATGGATCTTACGGGCTACATTGTGCTGTAGACGCTAGTTTCGCTAACGACCATGACTCGGCAAAATCAACAACTGGTTACGTTATATTCATGGCAGGTAGTCCCGTAATCTGGAGATCAAAGCTACAGACCACAGTATCAACGCTAACTTGTGAAGCGGAGTATGCCGCTATATTTGAGGCAGTCAAAGATTGTGCTTGGGTCCGTAGCTTTCTCACGGAATTAGACCAGATGCCTCCAGGTCCAATACCTGTCCTAGAGGATAACACTGGTGCAATCAAATGGGTATCTAATGACGGTATGACATCTGGTCGACGACATGTACGGGTAGAGTATCACTACGCGTCACAGGAAGCCCGGGATAAGCACATCGACGCACGACAAATAGCCTCGAAGGATAATCCTGCGGACGGGTTTACAAAACATTGGATGCCGTATCATTTCATAGTTTCGTCAAGCATTTGGGACTCTACAATAAACAAGACTGATTTAGTAATAGAGCTGAGAGGGCGTGTGAGCAGATGCATATCTGTGCATAACAAGCTCTAGTAATATAGTTGCATGACATATGAGGATTATGGAGTCAGGGGTCAAGGTCTGGGAGCTATGCAGGTGTTGGAAATGATCCGAGCGCGTAAATACATAGGGATGGCACTTTCCCGGTTTGTACAAAGTAGAGAACCTTAGTGACCTAGTTACAATACTAGATTGAGCCAATAACGTTTACATCTCATAATCTTTTAACCTAAATTCAATATATAGTTAATTGTATTAAATTGTCAGGGATGCTAGAGAAGATTTCTATTTAAACAAATACCAAGACGCTATATAGCCTCGTAAAACTGACATTAAAGATTTCATGCTGGCTCTTAATAGATCTGTATCTAATACCCAGCAATCTTGTACCATTGAGGTATCTGAGTAATGCTTTGCCATGCTTAAATGGGTTGAATTGGGATCAGACATAAATCGTGCAAGTTGCACTACAGCATATGATATCTCTGGCCTTGAACCATTGGAAAGATATAGGACAGATCCAATAACTTGTCGATAGAGGCAGACGTCATCATCTTTGAGCGTTTGATGGATATCATCTTTGGTAGTTTGCTCAAGGACTGTTCCGGCTGGAAGTGTCTCAAGGAGTCTAATATAGCGGTAGTTCCACAGGGTACGAAATGAGATCGTAGATGGAATGGGGATCATACGACAATAACTTAGGCTGAGGTGTCACTGAGAGGAGTGAAGGAGACAAAAGAAGTGAGGCAGTGTAATGGTCTTCCCAAAGAAGAGATGAAGTTAGAAGTAGAAGCGTATATATTTTTCAGAAGACATTGCGTGAGGTCTGAATATTCTAATACTAACTCTCTTATATACATAGCCCAATCCAGTTAACCATCACACTTTCCATAATATCATGAGTTTCATGATGTCATACTTTCGGTGATATCATACTCTCAGTGACTTAAGAATATCGCATGCTATTGATTAATTGATGTCATAAACACCCAAGTAAGATTATTCCGATCTAGATGATGTCATGACAGGGAGAATTCTAGAGTGTTACTCGACAAAGGCATGACGTCCGAAAATAGTACATCTTTGCTCCTACTTTCAATTCTTCATCATGATGGTTTAGTCTGTGAAAATATCTAATTTGACGGGATTTAAATTTCCATATTTCCCAATGATTAGTATATCATCTACATAAAGAAGTACGAAGACACCTCTACCTATAAACAAATTTGGATCAGAATCCCCATTCTTTAAGGAAATTTGATTAAAGTGATCTTTGACTTCTTTGAACCAAATATGTGGAGCTTGCTATAAACCATATAGTGATTTGTTCAGCTTGAGGTAATTTTCCTTTCGATTGATTCCAGGGTGTTGTAAGGAGAAGAAGTCAGTTATCTCCATATAAATCTCTTCTTCTAATTTTGGATTTAGAAAGGCTGTATCCACATCAAGCGCTTCAATTTCAAGATCGTCTACTGCAGCCTTGGATAGAAGTATCTGGAGTGTGTTGTACTGTATGACAAACGTGAAAGTCTCGAAGTAATTGATACCATACTGTTGTTCAAATCCACGAACATTGATTCGTGCTTTTCGCCTGTCTAAGCTGCCGTCACTTCTGAACTTCTTTCTAAGAACTACTTTGCTGGATATTATTTTCTTTCTAGGCAGTGGAGACCTAGTCAAAATCGTATAAGTGTTGGTGGCTTACAGAGAGCGCAATTCTGATTTTATTGCCTCTTTCCATAATTTGGGATCTTCATGCATGGCCTGTTCAACAGTAATAGATTCAAATGGAGGAGTGGGCACTTGAATCAATGACGACTCACCGGCATTAATATGAACTGCTTGTGCAGATATTGCATTTGCTGTAATAACATTGTTGAACACAGCCTTTGCCACTCTTCTCAGCGGTCTGCCAAATCTTGATTTTGGCAGGGAGCAAGGAGTCTGCCCAATCAATTGTTCGATGGCTTCTCCGATAATCTGAGGAGCACTTTCGACAAAGTTCATTCGCTATCCTAGATTTCCTTGCTCTACTACCCTCATGGTGGCCTCTTCCACTACTGCAGTAGGACGACTAGCCTCAACTATGGGTTCGCGTGAGAGCTTCCTCCACGCGTTCTCGTGCCAGCTTCCTTCACGTCTTATTGCGGGAGTCTGTAGCTCTACCAAACCTATGTAGGTTTCTTGCTTGGCCATTCTAATGGTGTTGTGATCAGGCCCACTTATAGATCACATAACTTGAAATGGCTAGTATTAGGCAAGTATAACCGACAGGACAAGCAATCCTGTGTCAATGATACGTCATTAACATACAGCAAATGACAACACCAGTATCTCAGCCATGCATGATGATATGATCATATGACGCAGGTATATCGAATGATATAATTGTTGAATGGCTGAATGGTTGGGAGTTATTGCTATTGAGGGTATAGTTTGTGTACCATTTTTGTGTATAAATACTTGCTGCTAGAACTCTGTACATGGTCAACCTTTTCTACTCCTATCTTCAATAGTCATCAATATAGCAGATCTACAATACATATCCTTCTTCTTCACGTTAGACTTAAAGCGCTATCCTATATCCACCCAAGTTGACTGTTACATCCATTGCGACAATTCTTAGACTTCTCATAACCTCGTTAATACAACAGGTTATGAGCCCGGGCTCATCAAATAAGGAATAGTACAGAATAACCATGGGTCATAAGGACAACAAGATCGTCTTGGCACCAGCCGTTTCCTTCGTCAGTTGGGAAAACGACCTACAAGCCAAGCTAGCTCGACGCAAAGTATTAGGCCATGTCTTTCATAACATCGAAGGCATAAAACCAATTTCGAAACCAACTCCCCCAACAAGCTTTGAAAGTCAAAAACCATCGACTGAGATGTGTCATGACTTGGTGAATGACTATGAGGAAAAGTTGGCAGTATGGAGGTATGGAGAGATAGAGGCACAAAATATAATACTGCAACGCTTAGACGAGAAGATCCGACCAAGACATTATCGGCACTGTACAGCAAAGCAGTTGTTTGATGAGGTGGCAAACACGCACCAGCAATCTGCTACAACCCCATACTCAGTATCACTCCGAGCCCTTCATAATACCAAAATGGGGGATAACGCTGAATCCTACTGCAACAAATTCATAAAAAACCTACATGATGTGAACAATGCGGCTGAGTTAATGATAGAAACCCCACAAACATCAACTGAAAAGACTGAAAATGAATTTGCTGTTTTAAAAGGATATGCAGCCGCCATGTTTGTAGAAGGAACGATGGAAGTAAAGTGGCTGAGCAATTGGAGAGAAACACGAGCGTACACTGACGGAAAAAAGTACGCTAGGCTGGAGGATATGATGTCTACTCTTAGAGTAGCAGTTGAGCAGAGATCGCTAAAGTCAAATCCAGTTGTAGCCTCGGTCTCTAATAATAGCAGAATGGAACCAGGCCCAGATGATCCTTGTCGGAGATGTAGACATAAACATCTTAACAAAGATTGTTTTAAGCAACATCCTGAACTTCGGCAATATAGAAAGGTTCAAGATAAGAAAGGAAAGGCTAAGACTGCATGTCAAGAAGAATCAAGTGATGAGGAAGAAATTGATAAAAGACCAATAGTAGCCAGCATCCTAAATTCAAATGAAAAACGTTTACTATATGATACTGGTGCCTCGCATCATTTCGTGCCAAACAAAAACAAATTTATCAACTTGAAAAAGTACTCTAAATCGTTCAAATTTGATCAAGCAGTCGGTTCGTCATCACTGACTCACTATGGTACAGCATGCCTAATATAGGGAAGAAAAGGTACGAACTTCATGACGCAGTATACTCTCCAAGATCAGCATGTACTATTTTACAGCTGGGAGGCTCCAGAGACTGGCAAATATAGTCCCTGACCCTGAAAACAAAATGTTAGTCCAAAAGAAAATAGGAAAGCCAGATATCAAAATAGCTCGCCTCATTCGTAAGAATGATGTATATTATGTCCGTCCACTTAATGAAAATAATTCTCCAAAAGAACAGAATAACGTTGTTGCACCAGGTGTATCAAGAATACCTAATGCTATCGGCGCACAGAGGTGGCATGAACGTCTAGGGCATGTTGGTCAAAAAATCCTAAAGAAAACAGTGGATTGTTCAGTTGGCCTACAATCAATAAACTTTAGTGATCTCAGCACTTGCGAGACATGTCATCTAAGTAAAGCTCAGCGATTTATCTCTAGGGATCAAAGAATCACACCAAACAAACCCTTGGATGAAATATTTGTCGATACAATTGGGAAACTAACAGCTGCTGTACATGGAGAACAATACGCGGTTATCATAACTGATGCAAAGACTCGCATGCATGGGCGTTGAATACACATTCAAAAGACCAGATTGCATCACTTTTAATACAGTGGATAGAAGATCAAAAGCACCAGTATGATAAACGAGTGAAAATAATTTTTAGAGATGGGGGCTCCGAGTTCATGCGTACGAAATCATACTGCGAGCAACACGGAATTAGAACAGATATATCTGCTCCAGATACACCAGAACAAAATGGTGCATCAGAAGCCGCAAATAAAGTCGTCTTGACAATGGCAAGGTCTATGCTCATTGACGCTCGTATGCCATCTTGTTACTGGCCGTGGGCAATCAAACATGCCTGCTTTATTGTTAATAGACTCTACTGCCTACGCACAAAGATGGTGCCTCTCATTGACTTTCTTCAAGGATTAAATCAGCCAGCCCCAGAAAAGATAGACTTTTCGAATATGCCACGCTTCGGATGTTGTGCCTACAAATATATAGATCCAAAGCCTAGTAAATTTTCTCCAAGAGCAGAGACGGGGTGGTTTGTTGGCTTCCAAGCAAATACCAACAAGAACTTTATTATATTCCACCCACACTGGACTCTGATACAAGGTTGGAAATGGATAGAAAGCTTTTCTCCACACGTAACATTTAATGAAGATGTAATGTTTGGGGATAGACTTCACCTAGCTGCACAGCAAAGTGCTTCTAACTTCTGGAGTAACGGAACTTCATCCTTTTTTGATAGATCAGAGGAGCCATCAGAATCTTCATCCTCTACCTCTACAGATATCCAAACTGATCAACAGTTCGAGAGGGAGCATTATCGAGAGGAAGTTAGTCAGTCAATAGAGACTGAAGATGATGTACCAGAAGTTCCAACTCCTCCAAAAGATCCATCAATAGACTCAGAAATGGGAAATAATACCACCAATGAAGAGCATGTGCCGTCACAAATTCATCCCCAAGAACAGAGGGAGCCAACTCTAGAAGATCAGGCAAAGCTTTTTCCACGTCAAGAAAGAGTAATTAATCCACAGGATCAGGGGGAGAAATTTCAGGAAGAACAGAGGGAGTATACGCTGGCAGAGAATTTAGAGCCGTATTCGCAACACCAGGCGGAGACCAATCGACAAACACAGATAGGACAAGATATCATAGAACAGAGTCAATTTCAGGAAGAAATACAAAATCATAATGATTTCGCAAATGAGAATGAAGAATTAGCATATGACTTCAATATGACTGGATGGGATCCAATACCCCCCATTGCTGGACAGAAAAGATCTCATTCTCCAGATTCCATTATCCATCAAGGTCCGAGTAAAAACAAAGTAGTTGCTCAATCTGATCCTGAAATAATCAATGAGGAAACTCCCTATGATGTTATAATGACAGGTTGGGAACCAGTAGCTCCAAAAGCCGGACACAAAAGGGATCACTCTCCTGAAGCTGAAACTATGCAGACGAAAAGAGGGAGAAAGGTTAGAAAACACGACTACTACTGTATGCATCATGGGATGTCTGCATATACATCATCAGATCCTAAAACATGGCAGGAAGCTATGACAAGCCCAGAAGCCAAACAATGGATGAGAGCAGCTGAAGAAGAATTCTCTTCTTTGAAAGAGTAAGGTGCTATAAAAATCATAAACCGCAATAAACTACCCCAAGGACGACACCCGATGAAGTGTAAATGGGTCTTCAAGAAGAAATTTTTAGCAGATGGAACTGTTGATAAATGGAAGGCTAGATGTACAGCGAAAGGGTTTGCGCAGAGATTTGGCATTGATTACCAAGAGACATTTGCTCCAACTCCAAGAGCGGAGACAGGTAGAATTATGCTCATTTTAGCTCATCAGTTTAACTGGCACAGACGACAAGGAGACGTGCCTACAGCTTTCCTTAACCCCGACCTAAACATTGATCTTTACATGGAGATGCCTAAGGGATTTGAAAAGAAAAATCACATTATTTTATTACGGAAAGGTCTATACGGGCTTAAACAGGCAGCCGCATTGTGGTATGATGACGCAAAGGCTACATTGGCAACACAAGGCTTATACCCTACAACATCAGATGTATGTCTGTATACAACAAAACAAAAAGATCTATTTGTCTTACTGCACGTAGATGACTTTCAAGTCATGGGTCCAAATATTGCCAAAATCGAGATATTCATGGCGGCTCTCTACAAAAAGTACAAGCTAAAAATGGTGAATACAGACCTTTTCCTCGGAATTCACCTCTCACAGCCAAGCCAGAACGTCTTAAAGCTCTCGCAGGGACAATACGCTCGTCTACTTCTTGATAGGCATGGACTTACAGACTGCAAGCCAGCCAAAACGCCTCTCGAGCGATTAATGGAGCCAAGTACGTCTGATTGTAGTCCAAGGTTTCAAAAAGTTTATAATTCAATTGTCGGTGGCCTTCAGTATTTAGCAAACAACACAAGACCTGACATAGCACATGCAGTTAACCATCTAGCTCGCTTCTTGTCCAATCCATCAGAGGAACATTTCGAAGCAGCCAAACAAGTTCTGCGTTATTTTTCAACCTCACCTGACAAGGGTATTACCTTTTTCAAAATGAATGGCATGAAACCAAATTTAGAGGCCTATTCAGATGCAGACTTTGCAGCAGATCCGTATAGTAGTCGATCAACTTCTGGCTCGCTGATACACCTTGGATTTGGACCAGTATGCTGGAGGTCACACCTACAGCGTGAAGTTGTATTATCAACAACTGAAGCCGAGTACCTTGCTGCAACTGAGACCTGTCGCCAATTACAATGGGTAAAGTCTCTGCTTGAGGAGCTGAACCTCCTTGAAATGATTGAGGGATCCAAACAGACAAATTTATATGTCGACAACCAATCAGCAATTTCCTTAATAAAGAATCATGATAATCATAGACGATCAAAGCATATTGCTCTCCGAAACTTCTTTTGTCGTGAGCAGTACCAGGATGGCAAAGTCAAAGTGATATATGTTCAGTCATCAGAACAGCTAGCAGAAAGTCTGACAAAACCTAAATCAACAGTACCACTTTATGGTAGCATTGAAAGTAGAGATGGGAATACCAGCCAGTGATCAATGGGACTGTAAGGTTGTTACCAACAGAGGGAGTGTTGTGATCAGGCCCACTTATAGATCACATAACTTGAAATGGCTAGTATTAGGCAAGTATAACCGACAGGACAAGCAATCCTGTGTCAATGATACGTCATTAATATACAGCAAATGACAACACCAGTATCTCAGCCATGCATGATGATATGATCATATGACGCAGGTATATCGAATGATATAATTGTTGAATGGCTGAATGGTTGGGAGTTATTGCTATTGAGGGTATAGTTTGTGTACCATTTTTGTGTATAAATACTTGCTGCTAGAACTCTGTACATGGTCAACCTTTTCTACTCCTATCTTCAATAGTCATCAACATAGCAGATCTACAATACATATCCTTCTTCTTCACGTTAGACTTAAAGCGCTATCCTATATCCACCCAAGTTGACTGTTACATCCATTGCGACAATTCTTCGACTTCTCATAACCTCGTTAGAACAACCAAAGGGTTACAAAGCCAATCCTGAATCATATTTGACTTCTAAGGAGAAGTGTGATGTAGAATTGTGTATCAATCTCCGTGCCGCAGGCAAACTACCAAATGAAGGTGCTCCTTTTGAATTGTCCACAAAGAAGGACATTAGAAGTCTTTAAGAGGGGATTGTCTTTCAAATTGTACCATATGAACCATCTATGAATGGGAAACAAATTTATAATACAAGATTAGTCAACAAGGTAAAAGGGATGCCTGATGAGCCGTAAGAAAAGACACAAATGGTTGTCCAAGGCCATAGAGATAAAGGAATAACGGAGATTTTGACTCACTCTCATACAATTCAACAATCTAGTCAGCAGGTTTTGCTTGCTATCGCGCCCTCACTTAGTCACTGCGTCGTATATCTTCGTGACATAATCCAGGCCTACGTCCCATCGGAAACCCCTCTCAAACAGATCATTCTTGCCAGACTTCCGTATGACATTGCTGCCCAGTATCCACCCAACACAATTATGCAAATAATCAAGCCACTATACGGTCTTGCGGAATCTGGTATCCACTGGAATCAAACATACAGCAAACATCATCGTGAAGAACTGTTGATGTTACCATCAACATATGACCCATGCCTCAAAATATCAAGTTCAAAGTAGCAATTTGGTAACTTAGGAATGCTGACTGATGACAACATATTTGTCCCAGACAGAGCATTTGCTGAGAAGGAGAATAAACTGCTGCAATTTGACGCAAAACCACTAGAAACTTTGTATAAAAATCACCAACTCAAATTCAATGGTGGTATCATAATTCTTGAAAATCAAGGTATTCCTCTTTAGCAGAAAAATCAAGGAGGTCGAATACAACTCCTTGACCCAAGGTCTCCTTCAGCCAGTCATGAATATATGGAACAACAAGCACAGGGCGCGTATATTGCCAGTGTTTGCCAACCGGAAGCAGCATTTGACCTTTCTACCACTTCCCAGAATAGAGAGCCATCTGAAGAGGATATTAAGGCTCTTAAAAAACGGCTTGATTGGCAGATGGATAATAAGGACAGACGCATCCATTTTATACCCCTTGACTTGAACTCGACTAAATTGTTTGTCTTTGTTGACAGATCTTTTGCAAACAAAAAAGATTTGTCCTCCCAGATTAGATATGTAGTAATACTTGCAAATGAGTCTGCGACAGGCCGGGCTACCGAGACATTGTCAACCACTCAGTTAAAAATCATTGTCAATATAATACAATGGAGTAATGTAAAATGTAAACGGGTGACTAGATCTGTACTTGCATCAGAGTTGTATGGCCTAGTCAATGGAGACAATATTGCTACAGCTATCACCACAACCTTGTCAATGATAACTGAGCAGCTAGAATTAAAGGAAATTCCATTGGTTGTCTGCACTGACTAATTATCTCTCTACAAATATCTCGCAAAATTGGGAACTATAAAAAAGAAAAGATTTATGATTGATTTTATGGCTGTACGCCAGTCTTACTAACATCATGAGATCTCCAGTATCAGATGGATGAGTGGGAGTTGTCACCCTGCTGATTCAATGACCAATTCAAATCAAAATTAGGCAGTCCGAAGTCTTCTTGAGACATATGAACTAGGGATACAAATGAAAGGATGGGTTCAGCAGAAAATTAGGTTGATTGGATAAAAATGAAACTTGCCAGTGTTGCAACTATGGCATCTGGGTTGGATGATCAATGTGTTAGATAATTGCTGGCAGAAGTACTCCAGATAGAAGAGTATATTATGTAATCAGTTAACTATCATGTAGATGTACGGACCATAGTATACTAGTATATGAGGATGAATGTAATTGCTAATTATAAGTTTCAATTTGGTATACTAGTAAACACCTCCAGGCTGATACTAACCAACAACTATAACTGTACCTTATGTCCAAATTCTTACTAAAAGCTGCAACTGTATTAGACCCTAGTTCTAGATTCATGAACATAAGAGGTGGGACATTTTGGTAAGCAAGATACATAAGCAACATCATACAGCTTAATATCATTTGTGATCGGTATTTGACGATTAATAAGTCATCTGGCATTATCCCTATCACCATCAGAGCCCTCTGAAATTGGTATGTGGTCGTGTTTCTTTGCAAGATTGGTTCTATTTTGATTTCTGACGCACATGAATTATTAGTGGTAACTTTATGGCTGTTGTATTGATCAATGGAAATTTCTGGTCTTGATTGGATATGGAGTTGCCTTTGGAGCCAATAGAATCTGATATTGCAAATTGTGATCCAGAGATTTGTGTTGTATATCTGGCCTTGCACTCAGCACCTCGGAGTCCCAGTCAGGCAGTTAATTGATACAAAAGGAAACTATTCATTGGGTGACCATGTGTCCTTTGAGTAGTCCAGGATGTGGACCATGTTTTCTGGGGGAGTATTTAAGATGTTTCTACAATACTGATGATGTCTTAGTGTATTCTACTTTACTCCATTCACCAAATTCCTCCTGAAAGTCAAAAATAAGTTCCTTATCAACTGTGCTCTGATTATTAATCATAAAATAAAAGATTTTTGTGTTAAACTAAATGTGAGTAGTTTTGGTGATAATAAAAGTTCACCAACAAGATAAATATTGAGGAGCTTATTTGCCATCTCAGGATAATAAATCTCTTTTATACATAATAATGTCATTTGCTACTTTCTGGCATCATTAGATCTGCAATTGTCTTCTGTTATATTGCTCATCTAAATGAATCTTTCAACGAAAATCTCTTATTCTGGTTCAGGAGATTAACATATGGTATGCAAGGGGGGGGTGTTAAGTGAAGAGGATAGCAAAAAGCTAGCAATGAGGTGGTTGTTGGTGGAGAACGGAACAATCTGTGAAATTCGATATTATAAATGTATTGTACAGTAGGATTCTGTTTTTAAAGATATATGTTTCACTATCATCTAAAACAAAACGCTGATTTATAACATTGTGTCATTAACATCACAGTGGATGCTTGCATCGTTGCATTTGTAGCACTATATTTCAACAAGGCATCCAACCTCGTAAGAGATGTTGCAATTTCAATCTCTTCCTCCTTGCAGTTCTCAGTTGTCAATGGTGATGCAACACTGATCAGTGTTGGTAAGCATATTCAATGTATAAATGCAAGCAGTATACCATCAATGATTGTTACTATTAAACTATACTCTTCAGTGCTACACAAAGATTAAGAGTAAGTAAATCACGTGAAATAGACATGTGACATAATAAACAACTATACATAATCCGACACATATTAAATAACAAATATGATTCATTAATCAGCATCTTTATCATAGCAATTAATACCCTGGTGGCAACAATATTATAGCTGGAGTGTACAGGAACAAAGTCATAGCCCTCAAAATTTATGTCATTGTGATCCAGTATTATGTAAACCACCAAGATAATGATAAACATAACTAAATGCAAACTTATAAACACGACCCGGAACAAAATCAAAGAGGAATTAATGAAAGGTGAGTCTGGCCAGGATAAAGACTAACAATGCAGAGATATTACCCAACAAGCATCGAGCAACTTGCTATACATTAACTTCAAAAAATAATTTTGATAATTTAGCATCTTGGCACAAAGTACAATTTCACAAAAAGTGACTTACAACAAAATACATCCTTCATGATTGGAGGTTCTCAAACATGCTTCAATCTACATTTATCAAGTAAACTTCCATCTTGGATAACTTAAATAATCTTACACTCATTCTTACTAAATGAGGCAAATATTTGAGTGTCATTAAGTGGCGTTTTATTCAATCTAAACTGAGGGCTAGATAAAAAAGTACATCTAGATGTAACAGTCAGGGCAATGAGTCTACAGCACTTATTTGTTTACAAGCTATGATCTTCATCCCTCATCTCACACCATTCTCAAAATAAGTCATGACCTGTCCTCCAACAGACACCATCATCTCCGTCTCTTTTAATTCAATAATATTTGAATGGTAGCAATTTGGCTATTAATATAATTTTGATGTTGTGGCTTAGTTGACTTAAACTTGCATGAATAAGCCACTCAGTGTGAAATCTATATTTATCATTAAAGAATGAATTTGCATGAACTCTAATAAGCCCTGTATTCTGATCTCATAAATCATGAAGGGATTCATAAAATGTATGATGTTTCAGAAGAAGGAAAGACTTCAACAAATGTTTGATAGGCAGCATCCTGATGAAAATAAGGCATGAGCTTATGACAGATTAGTAAGTTTCAAACCCCTAATCAAATTATAAACTTAGCATAGGGGGCACAATAATTATAAGAGTCTGTAGAAAGTATACCATTTTTATGAAGAAATAAGTTAGATATTGGGAGGACATGGAGATAATTCAAACAATTCATAAAAAGTTAACTTTTTCATAGCATTTCCATTATAAACTAGTCTTTCCAATTGTGTACTTTAATTAGATCTTGGTCTTTGGCTTCTATAATAATAAATAAATTGTCTGTGTCCGAATTTAAGCATAAAACTTTTCCACTCCAACGAAAGTTAATAATAGGAGTATTTTTTACAGAAAGAATGACCCCTCTATCATGGAATATGAAGAGCGCATTGATTCAAGTAATTACCAAAGTGAAACAAAGTACAAAATTTATAGTCATGTGTGTACTAACACTGTGGACTGCTTGATAGACACAATTTTTCCAAATTCTAACAGTATTAAACACTACATCAGGAACTTTAATGAAGTCAACTTCGCACTGGAAATTGGAAGTCTTAAAGGGGAAAGAGTCAAGGCATATGTGGTACCAAAAGAAGCTGAATGGTTTATTTTAGGTATGCTATGGCTATATTAAAGCCAATATGAGATAAATATGATCCCACTTTAAGCAAACAAAACACCAAGGGTTAGGGTTAGGGTTAGGGTTAGGGTTAGGGTTAGGGTTAGGGTTAGGGTTAGGGTTAGGGTTAGGGTTAGGGTTAGGGTTAGGGTTAGGGTTAGGGTTAGGGTTAGGGTTAGGGTTAGGGTTAGGGTTAGGGTTAGGGTTAGGGTTAGGGTTAGGGTTAGGGTTAGGGTTAGGGTTAGGGTTAGGGTTA